>JAHPZR010009211.1:0-27500 GCA_019787425.1 Platygyra sinensis | reverse complement strand
AATTTTATTGCAATGCAAATGAGCAAAGGTAACCGTGAAAAGGGCTATTGCCTCGCAACAAAGTCGGATACAATTGTAATGCAAATGAGAACAACTAACCGTGAAAAGAGCTATTGTCTCTGGAACCTCTCTTTCAAGCATTGCGTGACAGAGACAGAGGGCTAGAGCGAAACTAACCGTTTCTACGGGCGCGTTCGTTTGGGATCAATCCGGACTAAGAATAATTGGAATAATGGGAGTAAGCGTTTGTTTGGGAGCTATTCTCATTCCGGAATACAGTGGCACCCCGCTATAACGAACCCCGCTGTAACGAAGACCCTTTTATAACGAACAACATTTGAAAGCCCGGCAGAATTACAGTGAAATATGTGGAAAAAAACCCTGCTATAACGAATAGATTTTGACGGTCCCAACGCACAATTGTCCTGTCGCTCGCAGTCAGTAAAAACGACATGATGGTACAAATGCTTGATAAGCAAAACACGACTCCTATTGGTCAAGATAGGGAAAGTTTGACCTTCAAAGCTTTGCTTTATTTAAATGTAGCTGTTCACGCGTAAGTCTGTAGACTGTTTTGCTTGGTGTATATCCCATTGTTCAGCTTGGTTCAGCTTGGTTACCCCGCTATAACGAATATTCAGTTTTGTTGCTAACCAGATAATTCGTTATAACGGGGTCTTCGCTATAACCGGAAGATCCCGCTAAAACGAACATTTTGTTCGGTACGGTGACACTTCGTTATAGTGGGGTGCCACTTTACCTAGTTCAAGTTCAAGTTCAAGTTCATTTATTTACACTTATTCAGTTACAATATAACAACAATAAAGAATAAAAAAAGAAGTAAAAAACAGAGCTGATTATACATTGAGCTAAACATAACAAAGGGAAGAGTGTGTAGCAGCCAAAGGAGCAGAGCTTTCGAGTTGGCTGCTACCACAGGACAATATAAGTGGGTGGAGGTTATACAGAACTTATAAAAAAAACTAATTATATAAAGCTCTGGCTAGATTACATTGAAGAAGAGGAGTATATATGAGTAACAATAGCTATTAAAATTAAATAATTAAATAAATAGGGCTAGATAATACATTAAGATTTCCATTAAGGCTATTTTGCTCCCAGGAGCAGATCGAATAGCCGGATTATATTCCGGAATATCCCAAACGAACGTAACACGCCCAAAAAATGAACTTGAGAGGAACTTCCAATGTGAGGGGATTAACGCTCTATCTCACTAACCTCTTTCGATAGTAGGTAATACCCTTTTTGAATGGCTAACACCTAGCTAGTACCATTCAAGTTGTCTACCACAGCTACCATGGTTAATGCAAAAACAGATTTCTCCTTGCCAATCAAAAATTGTGATGCAACGAGACCTTCGTAGCATACATGCAAAGGTTGCAACAACAACCTAGAATAATTTACTTTGCACTATCCGCTTATTCAGTTACAGTAGTTATCAGGCTCTCATCGTGCGAGGCCAGCAGTGGAACTGAAGATGGGAAGCTGCTTGCAAAGATTAGGTGAGATATTCAAATGCTGCTATGTGTATAAAGAAAGTAAAATCAACAAATAGAACCAATCATCCAATGCTAACGAGATCTTAGTCCAAATTAAGAGTTCGGGTTTTTTTGTTTTTTTTTTTTAAATAACTGTGGAGCTGATCACTATTCTAAACATACTTTGTTATACCGGAAGATTGAAGATTGGTAATTATGAAATTTGAAAATTTGTCACCGAACTACGTACTATGCAGCGAATAAAATTGAGAACTAGTTTTTAAGTGATAAACATCGATTGGTGAAATTGTAAACATTTGACAAGATAGTGTCTGCATTTCATTCATATTCGGCTTCATATTCGATTATAATCATCTGTATTCATCCAACTTGTCAGTGACATTTAGTTCATTTAACTTCCAAATTTTTAATTTATCCATATTCAAAATATGTAGCTTTTGACGGTTTCTTTAATTTTAAAATAGGAAAAACGATTAAGGAGAATATCAGTTTTTCTGTTTGTGTCTGAAGCCCTCGGGTCGCCTTTGTAATGACCTTCATTGAAAGCAATAAGGCTTTAAAGAAATCAGGCTTTGCTAATGGCTTCGTTTTACGTTTCAATAAATAATTTAGACAAATGGTCAAATACAACTGTGAAAGATTAATTACGGAAATATAAGCTTCAAACAAAAGTCTTTCATTTTGCACCAGCGATATACATTATGGGACAAGATTTTAAAAGGTCATTGTTTTTTAGCAGCTGAATACGCTTCGTATTTCTTTTCGTATTCCTGCTGATATCTGTTCAAAATGACATCATCTTAATTGCCTTGTACAGAAACCCTTTTCGTTTAATTGTTTGTTTCGACAGTGCTTGGATTTCAGTTTTATTCTCCCTCATTAACATCAATAAATGAGGGCTTTAATGATATTCTTGCGAATAGTTACATTTCTTTTAATAATTCATGCAAATAGTCAAATATAGCCATTGGAAATTTACACCCGGTGGAAAAAAGATCGGAACCCAAGAGCTTCACTGATACGAAACTCTTGTAAAATGTTCCTCTAGTGCGATGGAACGGGATTTTGAGAAGTCACTGTGTCTCAGCAGTGGAATACTTTTCGTATTTCTTTCATTGTCAATTTCGCTTCCAAATGCCATCATACTAATTGCGCTGTACAGAAACCCTCTTCGCTGCTTCAGAAAAACTTTTGTTGTATATTTGGTGTTCGTTGCTGCGATGGATCTGCTTGTTGCCATTATAGTTTGCCCCGGAGAAGCGGTGATGCGATTTCTATGCGCGTTTGGTGACGAGGATCTTCCTAAAGATGGAGACATTGTGAAAATTCTGGGTTACATTGGAGTTAACAGTTCTATTCTGTTAGTGACGGCGATGTCAGTGGATCGTTTCATATCTGTTGTTGTGCCTCATTTGTACCTTAAAAGAGTGAACCCAAGGAAACTTGTCGTATGCAATACTATCATTAGTTGTTTCTCTTCGATTTTTGCGTCACTCCAACTTGCTGGGATCTCAATGGATGTTTACATTTTGATAGACATTCACTTGCACACGACTTTCCCTCTCGTCATAACCACATTGAGTTATTTCGGAATGTTTTTAGTTTTGAGGAAGCGTGCTCGAGTACATTTACAAAGACAAACATTGGATCTGCCTGGCAACCCAACCCTTCAAGACTTGCGGCGCTTAAATAAAGCAAAGAAGGAACGAAGACTTGCTACAACTTCGTTTTTAATTTTGATTTTCCTCATCATTTCTGTTATCCCATATTTTGTATCCATTTTAATCGAAGCAAACTGTTATGATTGCCGCGGTCAAAAATGGTTATTCGTATTACGAGAATCGTCAGTAGCGTTTCTGTTTGTGAATTCATTGGTTAACCCCTTCTTGAAAACATTTAGGATTAAAGAATTAAAGCAATCGGTTCTAATAGTATTTTTGCGCAGGCACCAGAACAGTTCAAGATGCTTGGGGGATTTTGAACTGCAAAGTGATCCTGGGGCAACAGGCCAACATCACAACAATGGCAGTTGAAGGAAAGAGATGTAAAGAAGTGCGAGGCGTCGGTATAAAGTTCGTGTCCCAGAATAATGATTCTTCAATATTTTACCTCGCTCTGTGGCTTTGAAGAACATGGCTGACTAAGTTTCTAAAGACAACCTGGCCCTGTTAATGCAAGGATGGATACACCTGTTTGTCAGTCAGATAAATCACAGGGCAAGTTGATTTATTAACACTATACTTAATCGACTGCACGTTTACCCACCGGATCAATCGCATCAGTTGGTCCAACTCGAACAGCAGGGTTCAGAGCCATTGATCATGGGGTACTAGACTGTCGCAACAGCTTTATTTCGGCGAAATGAAGTAAATTTGAATTACGGAAATAGAGATATGAAATTGAGAGATGATCATTGCAGTTGTAAGCTATGAAGCTAAGATCCATGTGCTAGAGGATACCAATTTATGGAGTTCACTGATCTTTACCGGGGACAGAAACGAGACCTGAAGCGAAGTTAATTTAAACTGCGGGAAAACAGATGAAATTGAGAGGCGATCATCGCAGTTGTAATCGCAATTTAAGCCATTGCAACTTTGAAGCCCTGAAAATCTTTTCTCCGGGCAGGAGCCATGATTATTGCTCCTGCTCTGGGCTAAAATTTGCAATTGCTTTAATTGCGATTACAACTGCGATGATCAACTCTAAATTTCAGCTTCATTTCCGTTTGAATAATGGTTTGGCGGCCATCAAATGTTCGTTTCTGATGAAGTGTTGGTCGATCCATCAGTGTGCATCGTGGTAGAAAAAGCTGAAATGTAAGCTTTATAATATCTGTTAAATTTGTCAGGTTGGTGACACCTTTAAAATATATTGGAATAGTATTTTCCTGCGTTTGACTGTGGAATTAGCAGGAAAATATGCTCTCGTCGGTATCTATTGTTTCTTTAGGCATGTGCGCTGGTATGTGGGTGATTAGTAGGGTATTTATATTGGGGTGTAAGAGTAGGTCTTTCATCTCGGTCTCGCTTATTCAGCGTTCGTTTTCAGTCATGAACAAGGGGGATGTCGTCGAACTTCTTTCGAAGTCTCAAGAAGCTAGTTTAGAACGCGTTGATTCGAAGTTACAAGACCTTAAGAGGTCCATTTCTGAAGATCAAGAAGACTGCGTACGATCCGTTGTTAAAAGGTTAAAGAGGATATTTCCATTAAGTGGAAGAAAGTTGGAAACGAGAAGCAATTTAAATTAACGAATCTGTGGAAGCCAAATTTGATTCTGCTATCGCCGCTGTCGATAAGTAGAGGTTGGATAAGGCGAAGAAAGAGCTGGAAGAAGACGCTTCCAAGTCATTTCGTCAGCCCTATCAGTTTCGTCAAGCCACCTTTTTTCTCAGAACCCAGTTCAGAAGCTAAGAGGAAACTGCTTCGCTTGTGGATGGGAAGGACATTGGAGAAACAACTGCCCCAATCTCATTCCTTCAGGAAGATCAGATAAGTAAACCAAGTGATGCTTCTGATTTTGAAAAAGCTTCAGAGCTTTCTTTGTTTTAGTTTGGTTCCCTCAAGGAACATGTTGATTTTTGGATGAATTCCATTCGTGCTTCTGACTTCATTAACACCATTATTGAAGGGTACAAAATTCCTATCTTTGATTTGCCCGAGAGTTTTGTCATTCTTAATTCATCGTCGGCCTTGAAGTTTAAAGATTTGTTGAAGACGCCATTTCAGAGCTAATTGAGCGTGGTTGTGTTTCTGAGGTTGATTTTCCGACCATTTTTATAAACCCAGTGCACGTGGTTCGACAGTCCAGTGGGAAATGCCGACTTAGTTTGGATTTTCTTTTGTAAACCGTTTTGTTTGGAAGCAGTCTGTTCGGTACGAAGTTATTTGATTTGTTTCAGTCGGGTTATTTTTTCTTTACCTTTGATCTCAAATCTGGTTATCACACGTCGAAATTTGTCCTGATCATCGCCAGTATTTGGGTTTTCCTTGGTGCTTCAATTCAGTCATCAAATACTTTGTTTTTAATGTTTTTGCCTTTTGGCTTGTCTTCCGCTCCGTACATTTTCACTAAGTTAGTGTGTGCTTTCGTTAATTATTGGCGTGGGCTTGGGCGTCGTGTTATAACATCCCTCGTCGATGGTATTGGGGGAAGCCCGGATTTCGCTAGTTGCCAGGAGCTCAGTCGTTTTTGTCACTCTGATTTAGACTCCGCCGGTTTCTTTGTGAATCTTCAAAAATTTGTGTGGGAGCCCTCGCAAGTCGGTGCCTGGCTTGGCTTTTTCAGTCTTAATAACATTTCTGTTCCTCATTCGAAGATTAAGAAGCTTCAGGGAAGCATTTCGCGCGTTCTTGCGCTTCGTATCGTAAACGCTTAGGCCGATCTAGCTAGCATCGCTGGTCAGCTGAACTCTATGTTCATGTGCGCTTGATAACCCGTTCAATGTATGTTTGGATTTCAGGACAAAGGTCCTGGTTTTCAACTTTTACACTGCAACACTCGGCCGTGGAGGAATTAGTTTTTTGGCAGTCCAGTCTAGGTCGTCTCATTGGCCGGGTCGCATTTGTTTGAAATCTAGTGCAGTCAGAGTTGCTTATTTGGATGCGAGTGATACCGGATATGGCGGATATATTGTTGAGTTTGGGCCTCTCAGCTGGCGGCTCAGGTGTTTGGTCTACCGATTTAGCAATGGAAAATTCTACGATGCGTGAGATATTGGGCGTTAGAGTGAAGTCTTGCAATCGTTTGCGCCTAAGCTCGCAGGGTTATCTGTTAGTAGTTCACGGACAGCCAGAATGTTGCGCGTATTATTGACATCGGCAGTCGGAAGTCTAATGTGCAAGAGGAGGCTAAGCGCATTTTTAAGATTTGCGTTCTTCATGGAATTTCTATCAACCTGATTGGGTGCCCAGATCCAAAAATGAGCAGGTGGATTATTTAAGCCGTATTGTTGATTTTGATGATTGGTTTGTAGTCCTCATATTTTTCGCCTTTTAGACTTGAGATGCGGGCCTTATTCTATTGATCGTTTTGCTGACGAATATAACCACTTGTTACCTAGATTTGATTCCAGGTTTTAGAATCCTCGCTGTAAGGCTATGGATACCTTTACCAGATCGTGGAGTTTCGATAACAACTGGGTTTGTCCGCCTCGTCACCTTGCTCCGAGGGCTTTGAAACACATGAGGTCTTGCTGCCCTTAAGGACCTTAAGGTTCTTCGATCGTTCCGCTATGGCGTTCCGCCCCTCTCTGGCCTTTTCTCACTTCGGACTGCCTTCATCTGGCTCATTTCGTCGAGGATTGGGTGGACCTCCCTCCTTTGAAGACGACTTCGACATAGCACTGGTGTTTCTTGGAAGAGAAGATCTTAATTTTAGGGTTTTGGCGCGTTTTTTCTAATGCCGGTTTCTGCACTAGTGTTCAAGGTTGGGGTTCTCGATGTTCGTCTGCATCAGTTTGGTAAGTTGTTAACGTTCCTTTTCATGTTTTGTTTTCCTGTTGTTTTCAGCAGTTGTCTGTTTTAGTGCCAGTGGATGGCCTCCAGTTTTCTTGTTAGTGTTTTTTGCTTCAGTCGTGTATTTAGGTCAGTGGGTGACCGTGATTTAGTCTGTGGGTGACTTTCGCTTTAATATCCTGTTGGATCCCAGTTTTAGCTAGTGGGTGGCCGTTGATTATGAGGCCAGTGGGTGGCCGTTGATTATGAGGCCACTGGGTGGCTGTTGATTATAAGGCCAGTGGGTGGCCGTTGATTATAAGGCCAGTGGGTGGCTCTTGATTGATGAGGCCAGTGGGTGGCCCTTGTTTATAAGGCCAGTGGCTGGCTGTTGATTTTAAGGCCAGTGGGTGGCTTTGGATGATAAGGCCAGTGGGTGGCTGTTGATAAGTGAGGCCAGTGGGTGGCCGTTGTTTATTAGGCGAGTGGGTGGCTGTTGATTATAAGGCCAGTGGGTGGCTGTTGATTAATGAGGCCAGTGGGTGGCCGTAGTTTAGTTTATGGGGGGCTTCACTCTATCATCTATCAAAAAAAAAAAGAAAGAAAAAAATGCCTGTTAGACGGCCTGAGGTCAATGGGTGGCTCTCAGGTAGCCATTGTAGTCTTTCATTGCAAGTGGGTGGCTTACGCGTTTGGTTTTATATTTCTGTCAGTGGGGGGCTTACGCAGTTTCTTTAGTTCTATTCTATTTACCAGTGGGTGGTTTACGCTGATTTTATTAGTTTTTTTAAATATTTTTCTGCCAGTGGGTGGTTTACGTGTTGCCAGTGGATTTCTTACGCAGATTTTGTTAGTTATTTTTCTGCCAGTGGGTGGCTTGCTTGTGGCCAGAAGTTGGTTTCGCTCAGTTTTGTTTGTGTGCTTTTTTCTTTTGCAGTTTGGCCTCTGTTTTCCCGTTCTCGTCCTCTCGGATTGGGCAGTGCTTGGCTTGAAGCGAGCTGCACCCAAGGGTTGTGTGTGTTGTGGTGGGTCAAACTTAGATTTAGAGGACAGCAGTATTTTCCTGCGTTTGACTGTGGAATTAGCAGGAAAATATGCTCTCGTCGGTATCTAGTGTTTGTTTAGGAATGTGCGCTGGTATGTGGATGGTTAGTAGGGTATTTATATTGGGGTGTAAGAGTAGGTCTTTCATCTCGGTCTCGCTTATTCAGCGTTCGTTTTTTTTTTCGTTGATTTTTCGTATTTTGAGCGTGTTCTTTTTCTTCCCTTTTTTTGCAGATGTTTTCAACTCTTCAATGTGGACGGGCATTCGGGCAGCTGTTGCTCAAGGTGATGATGTTTTATTCTCATCTGCGGAATCTCTCCCAGTTGTGGCTTTGGCTAGCAGAGCTCCCAGTACTTCATTCAAGTATTCCTCTACGTACAACAGATGGAAGTCTTGGGCGTGTGATCATGACCTGGGAGCTTTTCCCGCATTTTCGTTTCACCTTGGTCTTTATTTGCGCCATTTGATGTCTGAGACGAAGACGGCGTCAACTCTTAGAGTCCGCCGTTCACAGCATTGCCTGGATGCATCAGTTGGGTGGAGAACGGTCTCCTACGGATCATCCGTTGGTGAAGAGCTTTCTTTCTGGTGCACAACGTTTACTGGCCCACCGCACATCCAAGAAGGAGCCAATCACTGTCTCTTAAGCTAGAACAATTAGTTGCCTGTAAGGCCAATGCGATGACTTCTTTGTATTATATTCGTTCAGTTGTAATTTGTTTGATAGCTTTTGCTGCATTTCTTAGATTTTACGAGCTTGCTAAGCTCGTTCGTTCAGATGTTGAGATTAAGAGTGACATTGCAAAGTTATTTATCGAATCTAGAGAAACTGATCAGAACAAGGATGGTCCTTAGGTTGTTATAGCTTCATCTGGTAGCAACTTGCAACTTTTTTTGACCGTTATCGAAAACTACGTATGGTTATAAGCCTAGGTCTAAAGGTTTAGGTTATACACGTTTAAAGGATTTAATACTAGAATCTTTTTAAGACATTGTGCGTGTAATTTCTGTTATTGGTACTCATAGCCTTGGGAGTGGCGGGGCTGCCACCGCCAAAGCTGGTATTTCAGATCGTCTTTTTCAGTGGCATAGCCGCTGGTCTGGTGATTCGGCTAAGGACGGTTATGTAATGGATTATTTGTCTTCACGTTTGTCTGTATCTCGTGCTTTAGCTCTTTACTTTTTCTTCTTTTGGTCTTGCCCGGGGGACCGTTGAAATTGGGGTACAGCTGGCCTGGGGTTTTCCTCCTAGGAGCAAGTGGACGTACGGGGAGGTTTTTCACCCAGCTGTTGTTCCACGACCTCATTTCAGTTACTTTCGTTTTCTTTACGAATTTAGTTGTATGTTACATGGTTTATTTTGTAAGCTTGTGTATTATTGTTGCATTGTTAAATACTGTATTGACTAGTCTTCTAGAGAAATAAAACGAACGCTTGGCTTGAAGAGAGCTGCACGCAAGGGTTGTGTGTGTTGTGGTGGGTCAAACTTAAATTTAGAGGAGAGCATTTCGGATTTTCTGTTTAACGACAATCGTCTGTCATAATTTGCCTTTAATTTATGTTCGCGTGGTTAGCCGGGCAGATTTTATTATCAACATTTCCCAAAGACAATGTGTCTTGCCAGCTGTCGCTCAGTCTTCCTTCATAGAACTACTTTGTTGTCAAACTGAAAATAAAGCAAAGGCAGTCATTAATTTTTCGCCGGTTACGTTTTTCGTAACATTATATCTGTTCGTGTCGCAAATGTAGTGAATACTAGAAATAAATAAATATATTTTTTAAATGTATAGACACGAGTGTTTTACTGGAAAATACACCACATCCGGGACTCAGGCTGTGTATTTTCCATATCCTTATGATTCCACTGATATTAAGTTTGTTTCTTAAATTGCACTAAAATTCGTTGTGCTATGATCGAAACATCTTTGGGTCTACCTTGAAGGTCTTTGGCAATCTTGGGTAATCTTCGGCAAATGTTCGGAAACGTTCGTGTGACCCTTAGACAAATTTTGGAGAATTTTCGAAAATCCGTTCAGCAAGTCGTCGGAAACCTTCTGAAAATCATCAAAAAGCTGTCATCAGTTTAACAAATAGAATCCATGCACCATGTTGTCGTGCGTCAGTGCAGGAAGACCGAAGACGTCAAAATGTGGTCAGAACATCAGTGGTGACACACTCGGCTATCACTTGCTATTTTCTGTGATCAATACTTTAACATACAAACAGCAACATGGAATCTATTTGTTCTATATAATAAAGAAACAAATTACTAAAGAAGAAACTTTTTTTCTATTTCAAGATCTTTCAACAAAAGTCGAAAGCCAGCCTTTGCCGGCCACTTATACGTAAACAAGAAAAAAGCCATTGACGTGATCTATTGTCTATACAAAATGAAGCAATCTCATTGGCTTCTATGCGTAACAAAGGAATTGTGATTGGTCTTGGAAAATCACGCCACTGTCACGCCTTTCGAGCGGCCGGTTTTCGTGGAATGAAATTGAAAACTTACAGCGAAAGCAGAATTGAACTGCGAAATCTGCAAACCTTAAAAAAAATGCTGGAAAACTCAAGTCAGTTTTCGTCATCAGATCAGCCCTGTAAGCTGAATAGCTCGGACGCTGCCTTGAATGTTGAAGGAGTTGAAAAAATACGCTCGTAAAACTTGCACTGGAGGCCATTTGATTCGGGTTTTGAATGCAGAGAGGAGGGTTAGTGACGATAGAAATTTGTGTCGTACGTCCTTTGTAGATACAGTTAGCCGTGAGTTGTAGCGATTTATACTTTGTTCGCTGCTGTACCCTGAAACGGACTGGAAACCTCGAGTTGGAAAGCTAGGTTGTCCCTTTATTTTTAAGCTTAACTGATTTTAAAAGTCGATGTTTTGATGTCTCATTCCTGACTTCAATCTGTGTCAACAATTATTTTGAAACTGAATTGAGAAAACCTTTTAAATAAATTGGTGTAATAATTTTTTTTTTTAATTGGGCTTATATTTGAGACTAAGCAATGATTCCTTACCTGTAAGTTAATTTGAAGACCAAGTTTGTGTTAGTCTCACTCTACTACTGACTGAGATTGCTCTAGTATTTTTTTGAGTCACTTTCTGGAAAAAAAACCGGCTTTTTTAAATTTTCCCTCTGCTTCTCGTACCTGCTCAATGCCTCGTTCGCTGCGCTCACTATTGTTCTTGCCACTCGAAAAATAACAAAATTCATATCTTCTCGTTACCGTGTAATATCCTCGGTAGTTTAAGTAGGAGAAGACCAGAGCAAGTTATAACTGAAAAATAATATCTTCTGTATCCCAAACGTTTATTTCATGCAGCGTTATCTTTTCAGGGTTGCAAATACATTCATTGTTTTCGCATTTAAATACCCCTAAAGTTTGACCACAAATGGTCACATGGCAGGAAATTTGAATTTCTTTAATTACCTATAACTTAACGCCATGTTATCCCATTGAAATGGGGCTTTTACCAGTAATCATAGAATTCTATGCAGAAAACTATTATTGCCACTTCGTTCCAGAATTTTTCTTCGGATGCGAAATTTAGACACCGTATATGACGTCACAATGGCAGTCACATGGAATGAAATAGACCCCAATAAATAAGTAATTTATCAACTTACTTGCCTGCCAAGTTTCGTTACATTTGGTGCATTCTACTTCTGTCTTTGTTCTAGAACTTTTAGTTTTAGAGGGAGGGCAGGAAAAAGCCCTAGCAACCGACCACCGTGTGCGGCGACATGTTTAAACCGTGTTTTCCGGAGACTCCTTGGTACTGGAACCTATCAGGTGAACAGAAAGTCTCTTCCATCTGTCTGCGGGGATCTTTCGAAGGAAAACCTACCTGTCAGGAAGGCTTTTGAAAAGCAGTTTAATACGAAAATTTAATGAAAATGAGCGAAGAAAAGAAACATTAACGTTTGGACATTGTCAACACCGAGTTTTAACAACTATGTTTAAATATGCGCATAAATTTAAGTTCACACACGCACAAACGAAAAAAGAAAACAGAAAAAAATATTGAGGAAGTTTAAATGAAACTTATTGAATCAATCCTTACGTAAACAAAATTGCTGTGATTTTATTGAGTCTGAGTAAAATGTATAGAATGCTGCATATCAGGGTAAAATACTAATTCTTGATTCTATCACTTTACATGCAGTCAGTCAGACACGATCATGAGAGCAACATTGTTTTTCTACATGTAAGCATTGCTTCCATAATTATTATTTTAACTTTCGCCGGAAGTCTTTACGCTCATTTTAATATTTAACTACTTCTCAACCTAATTTATTCTCTTTCATGGTGTGACCACAGCAAAAAAATTTTAAACAGGTTGGAACAACGTTTGATATTACAGACCAAAGAAGAAGGAAGATGTCGTAAAAACCTCCCGGCGTCAACTGGAGAGAGGTTGTATTAACCAGTGCTGATAAACATTGCTTTGGAGGAACTGTGAGGCTGGTAAAGGAAGTATATCCAAGAAAATGGGATGCAATTCTAAAACGCTTACTAAAAGTATCTTAGTGATCGTTGTTTTTGGTAAGTTCAAATTTCATTTCTTCTTTAGCAGAGTGGATTGCAACGAAAAGAATTGTCTTTCTACGTCGTGTGGTACTGCATGTACTTAACTTGAATACCGTGCGATCCTGCAAGCGCTTTTGGCTGTCATTTCGCTATCCACTCAACGCACTGAAAGTAATGTTGACAGCGTCTTACATTTTGTATCCAAGTGAGTTACAATTTTATTTTTCTCAAGCCTGCTCTTTGCTATCTTTTTTTTTTCTTTTTGCTTTCAAAAACAACCCGATGTGTTTGAAATTCATATATATTATGTTATGTTAGCGAAACATTGTTTCGGATGAAACATATTCCATCATCAGTTTTACGAAAAAAACCTATTGAAAACGAGCAATAAATGTTTAACAATATGTGATGAAAATAGGATTAACAGAAAACAGTGAAAATACTGCCCTAACATAACACAAACTAATTTATATGAAAATGATAAATTAGGTGTTTAACGAAGGAATAAAGAAGGCTGCTCCCAAAGGATCTGTGGGGTTTCCTTGATTTTTAATTTGAAGCTAGAGGAAGCCGAGTCAAGAATTTCGAAACATTCATCCGAACAAAGGGAACGACACTTACCAGAACCCCTTATGGGAGTGCTTGCATGAATAGAAATGTTCGCAGGTCCTAGTGGCGAAGTGTCTGTTGATTGGCGCCACAGCCTACGCCGCACAAAAATTTTCAAATTACCCGAGATCGAAAGCCTGCAGGGAAAGGATCCTTGGTTATTTTAAACGATGCAAACACCAACTGAGGCAACAGAATGCTTAAGTCGCTGAAAAAGTATTAAATAACCATTTTTTTTTTTTTGCATTTTCAATTTTTGAGCCTTTCTGTGGAGTTGCTATATTGTTAAGACCGTCTTTTAAGACGTTGAGTTATCAACACTGATTAGTGTTCCGCTTGAAAAAAAAAATAAGAGAAACGAAAAAAACTTAAAATATAGCTAAAATAATTTAAGAGAAGGTTCTAATAATGTGAGATGACAGAACTAGTTGAAGTTATTTGCAGTCTCATTTTTTAATCATTTGATATTGAGCATATTGGGGAAAGGACCTTGCTTATTTTAAACGGTGCAAACACCAACCGAGTCAACTGAATATTAAAATCGCTACAAAAGTATTAAGTAACTCTTTTATTTTTTTTGTATTTTCGAGGCTTTCTGTCGAGTTGCTATATTGTTAAAACCGTATGTTTCTTCAAGACATTATTGGATCAACATTAGTGTTCCACGTAAAAGCACAAGGCTAAAAGCCACATTTTAGTCACATTTAATCTATGTTAAACAGTTAGATAATCCATGGCAATATTTAAGTCATGTTTAATTACCAGAAACTTGACTTAAATTGACGAGTTAATCATAGTCAGGTTTTAGTCTCCCTTAAACGTACATTAACTTTGTCAGAAGATTTAAATGCATTTAGGTAAACACAAAATATGTTGTATATTGGGGGCTAAGCACTGGTATGAGGTCTTAGTGGGGCTAGCAAGGGTCACCAATGCTCTTCCCGTAAATGCTGAGAAATGCCTCTCCGTCTAATATGTCATATGTCGCACGTCCTCGTCACCGTAGTCCCTGGTAATGCTAGCGGTAGCTAGCAGCTGAGCGACAGTGGCAAAAGGCGAGTGTTCGGCGCCCTCAAATAACCGGAATCTGTGACTAAGGGAAGGAAAACCCCGACAGAAAAACCCTGGCCCTCCAGGTTGGGGGTTGGGCGTGAGGTCAATCACCTCACCCCATAAAACATTGTGATTACGGAAACTGAAATCTCGATGTATACAGGCTACAATGGGTGAAAAACAACGACTTGCCGGACCCCAGACGATGCCTTTATTAGCTGGGTCGACGGAAGTATGACGACAATGGGTGAAAGCCGAAAGGGAGCCCATTCTCCGAACAACTCGTTGGCAAACCCCAAAACAAAAGTAAAGGTGGGATGTTGGAATGTGAGAACTATGTTCTCGGTAGGAAAAACAGCCCAAACTACAGCTGAGATGACGCGTTATGGCATTGGTATATTAGGGATAAGTGAATGCCGGTGGTCAGGATTTGGGCGTTTGAAAGCACGAACAGGTGAAACCATCATATACTCAGGCAGGGACGAAGATGTACATCAGAGTGGGGTCGCAATAATCATGTCCAAGAAGGTCGCCCAATGTTTAGACAGTTGGAGACCGATAAGTGACCGCATCATAGAAGCTCGCTTCTTCTCGCGCTTCATCAAGACAACAGTTATCCAGGTCTATGCCCCAACCAATGAGGCAGATGACGAGGTGAAAGACGACTTCTATGAACAGTTACAAAAGATCGTGGACGAGGTGCCGAGGCACGATATGCTCTTGGTCATAGGCGACTGGAATGCGACAGTGGGTGAGCAACAACTTGGAGAGGAAGGCATTGTAGGAAAGTTTGGTATGATAGGGGAGAGAAGCGACAATGGGGAGCGCTTTGTGTCTTTCTGTGCACTGAACAATCTTGCTATTGCATCAACTATGTTCCCACATAAAGAAATACACAGATACACGTGGACTTCACCAAATGGCCAATACCACAACCAGATCGATCATATGGCCGTTAGATCCAATTTTAAACGATCAGTACAGGATGTGAGGCCATATAGGGGTGTAGAATGTGCTAGTGACCATAACCTTGTGATTGCTAAGACACTGCTAAAGCTAAAAAGAACAGGCAGGAGAGCAGTACAAGTCAGAAGATACGAGACCAGTAAGCTGAATGTTCCTGAAATTAGGAAGCAATTTCAGTTGGAGCTAAAGAACAGGTTCAGCTGTTTAATGAAAGAAGATGATTGTGACGTAAATAGACAGGAGGACGAGGGCGAAGTAGCGCGTGAGAACGTATTAGAGAAAAAGTGGAAAAAGATCAAAGACACCTACTGCTAGACAGCCAAGGATGTGCTAGGCTACAGAACAAGGAAAAATAAGAGCTGGATCAGTCTAGAAAGCTGGAAGGAAGTTGAAGAAAGGAAACAGTTAAAGCAAAAGTTAGCTGGCACAAAGTCGGAGCGACTAAAGGCAAGGCTGCAACAGGAATACAGGAAGAAAGATGTAGAAGTGAAGAAAAGTTTGAGAAAAGACAAGAGAGAGTGGGCTAACAATATAGCGCAAGAGGCAGAGGATGCTGCTAAGTGTGGGCAGATGAAAGGTGTGTACGATGCTACAAGAAAGCTGTGCAGTGAGCCACCAAAGAAAATTGACATGGTAAGGAACAACGAAGGCAATTTGTTGACAAAAGAAGAGGAGATGCAACAAAGATGGAAGGAGCACTTTGTTGAATTACTGAATAGACCCAACTCGGAGCAGGAGGCCGAAGTGATTAGCGAAATGGAAGTTATAGAAGAGATACCATCAGGCCCCATAACTAA
Source organism: Platygyra sinensis (assembly GCA_019787425.1). NCBI lineage: Eukaryota > Metazoa > Cnidaria > Anthozoa > Scleractinia > Merulinidae > Platygyra > Platygyra sinensis. Next base: position 11,544 of record JAHPZR010009211.1, on the reverse strand, counting down.
AGCCGAGATTAGGAGCGCCATGACGAGCATGAAAGCAGCCAAAGCACCTGGTGTGGACTGCTTAACAGTAGAACTGCTCAAGGCTGACATTACAACAACAGTCGATGTACTCCATGATCTTTTCTGTGAGATATGGGTCAGTGAGACTGTTCCTGCAGATTGGAGGAGGGGCCTCATTGTCAAGATTGCCAAAAAAGGGGATCTCACCAAGTGTGGAAACTGGCGGGGGATCACTTTGATGTATGCTGCTGCAAAAGTGATGTGCAAGGTATTAATCAGAAGAATATTAGGTGGTGTTGATGCAAAGTTAAGGAAGGAGCAAGCTGGTTTCAGGAAAGGAAGAAGTACGATAGAGCAGATATTCGTTCTCAGGGACATCGTAGAGCAAGCAGTGGAATGGAACTCCAGCTTGTATGTATGTTTTGTAGACTATGAAAAGGCTTTTGATAGCGTCCACAGGAAAACCTTGTGGAAGATCATGGAGAGTTATGGGATACCTTCGAAGCTTGTCAGAATGGTCAACGCAATGTATGATGGTAGCCAATGCGCGGTTGTTGAGGGCACAGGTCAAACTGACTGGTTTGCTGTGAAGTCCGGCGTAAAGCAGGGGTGTAACATGTCAGGGCTTCTGTTCTTACCTGTGATCGATTGGATCATGAGAAGAACAGTAACGGGTGCTAACACTGGCATTAGATGGAAATTGTGGTCCAAGTTACACGACTTGGACTTTGCTGACGATATTGCACTTACATCCAGTACGAAATGTCAAATCCAACAGAAAGTGACAAATCTCAGCACTACCAGCAAGACAACTGGCTTGAAGATCAATACTGAAAAGACAAAACCCCTCAGACTTAACACGACCAGCAATGAGAACGTCCAGATTGACGAACACGATATTGAAGATGTAGAAAGTTTTGTCTACTTGGGTGCATACATCAGCAAGTCAGGTGGCACAGAAGAAGACATCAAAGCAAGGTTAGGGAAAGCAAGGGCTGCATATAGTGAGTTGGATAAGATCTGGAAGGACAGTCAATTTACCTACAAGACTAAGATCAAAATTTTCAAATCTAACGTCCTCTCGGTGTTGTTGTATGGTTGTGAGTGCTGGCGAATGACCAAAACAGATGAGAAAAAACTGGATGCCTTCGACGGATGTTTAAGATCTACTGGCCAATGCGGGTAACAAACGAGGAGATTAGAGCAAAAGCAGGATTGGAATCAATAAGCAAGCAAGTGGCAAGGAGGAGATGGACGTGGTTGGGCCATGTCCTCAGAATGGACCATTCCTCACATCCACGAATTGCTCTAACATGGGTGCCTGAAGGCAAACGGAAAAGGGGTAGACCGCGCGAGACTTGGAGAAGGACTATCGAAAGAGAGCTAAAAGAGAACGGTTTAGGAACATGGGCAGCAGCATCATCGGCTGTGGAGGACAGAACAGCCTGGAGGCAGAGAGCCTACAGTCCAATTCTCCACTTGGAGAACGGATAAATGATGATCAAACGTACATTAATTTTGTCAGAAGATTTAAATGCATTTAGGTAAACAGTAAATATGTTGTTTATTTGTGATTTTGTTTAGGCTCATTAAATGGGCATTTAAGCGAGTAAATTTAACTTTTCAGTAATTGAAACCATAAAATAACTATATTACTGGACACTTCACTGGAAAGGCATGTTTGTGTTATGTGAGCCAGTTAGGCCAAATGAGACACACTGCGTGAAATGAGTATTTCGTGGAATTTACGTGGCCGTAAAATTCCTCGACACTCGGCGTGTCCTAGATCAGAACGTGACGTTTCAAGAAACGTGACGGGTCGGAGAGTGCCATTTTCCTGATACATACGCTGTGCCGCGTGAGGAAAAATTATGGCCTGGGTACGTCATGTGCGGTGTAATAAGCCAATTAATTTGACGGAGCTCATTTATCTTAACCCGAAACTAAAATTTTCTGACTTTCATTTCGTTTGGTCGTTTCAGAATGTTCAAGTCAACAAGGTGCGAAGATCTACACTGAACTTACACTATTTTGTTAATGCCATCGAATGTATTCTGTTCAGAATCTTGCATGGAGGGATAACTCTTAAAATTCATATCAGTCTTGACTATAGACACACTGTAGCTCTTTTCACTCACATTATATGCATGTTTACGATAATTTACAGATCGCGGAAACCGGGCATCTGCGCTTCCTTAATCCAGACTGCAATTGTAAGGGAAAAAAAAAACAAAAAAAAACAAGCAAACAACAAAAATAACAACAGCAATAACGAAATGCTAACTGAATAGCATTTTTTATCACTTCGGAAAAGACTGGCTGAGGGATAACAAAATAGCTGTTTGGCACCAAAACAAGAAAAGTATTTTATCACATAATTTTTTTAAACAACCAATCTGATCTTGGAATTACATTTTACGACAGTTAATAGTAACAAAACAAAGAAGGCGAAAGAAATTTTACCATTTGTTACTACTAATATTATAAACCGGCTACACCGAATCTTAAAAAAAAGGTTCTCATGATCAAAACACTGACAAATCATTCACCAGCAACCTAGACTTGCACATATCTTTAACCATCCACCAATTGTATCATATAGGAAGGAAAATTCACTGAATGACGTTTTAGTTCGCTCAAACGTTCCTTCGATCACACCGCAATCAAGCTGCCAGAGAGGAGTTGTATTCAATTCAAAAACACTGGATACGGGAGGGAACTAAAGCTTGGGTAATTGCGTGCAGGACTAACTGCCAATTTTGTGGTCTTTGCTGTTGATTAAGGCATTTTTTTTTATCAATCTTCTTGGATTTTTTGTTTTGTTTTTTTCTTTTTAATTTAACCAGTAGTCTTCCAGTTTCTTCTTAGGTTACGTACAAACTTTGCCTATTGTTATGGTTTGAATTTTCTAAAAAAAAATGACCCTATTGTTGTCCGTCCTTAGGGTTTTTTCCGTTCGGTGTAGCAAAATTACGCTCGAGTTGAATAGGTTTCCGCCGTCACATAGTTGATTATGACATTTTTGTTCCCAACGGGAACCTACTTAGGAAAACACTGACAGACCAACACGGGTGAGCTATTACGTGTCGGTACATCAAAAGTTTGGCTGAACTATTATAAGGATATATACTGATGGAATTTTTAGAACGTTCTGCAGTTGTAATTGTCATGCCTTTGCTGTCGATAATGAGGGACCAAGTTAAGAACTATCAAGCATAGTCTTCAGAGTGTTTTGCTTTGTCGTTGAGCACGAACAGGCAAAGCTTCAGTTGATTTGAAACTCGCAAAATTCGCATCCACAGGTTTGTTTCCAGAACCAAAAGTATAACAAGATCGAAAGTCATATGATGCAAAATATATTTCTCTTCCCATATTTATTTTATAATGCTGATATCAATTAATAGGCAATAGCCCTTTTTACGGTAAGTTTTACTTATTTGCATTACAATGAAATCCAATGTGAATGCGAGGCAATTTCGAGCTGAAACTACAAAATAACCCGAAACTGCCTCGCATACATGCTACAATTTATTGTAATGTAAATGAAGTGGCAAAGTATGAAAAAAATTCATTAAAGGAAAGTGTAGATATTAAGAAGTTTAGCCCAAAATGAGGAATATACCTGCCTGTCATTGCATAAGATGTTGCCATGGTAACGACCTTAATCCAAAAATTGACAACCAAAAAATAAGCCTTATTTCGATATTAACCATACTGGTAAATCTCTCTAGGGATAACTTTAAGATAAATTAACAAAGTTCCCTTTCCTAACCCGCGCTCTATAGCGAGGGTGTTCGTAAATACTCTAGGGAGCTATCTTAATTCGAAGTTGTCAACGCTGAAGCATACACTCTCTCCCTCTCTCCCCTCCCTCAGGATCAGTTTCTGAGCATGAGCAGATACATACGTTACCGGGTGTCCATGATTTACGGAGATCTGGTAACTACTGCTACCACAGCCCTCCGTTTCGCCGAGCACGTGACCAAAATAAACGGATCGAGGCTCTGGGGACGAGAATTGCGTGCGATGGAAATGCCGATATAGCTACATGTGCAATACGTCGCAGGATGCTATATATGTATTTCTGGATCCTTCGGGGAATTTTGCAGCTGGGAGTGATCTAAGAAATAGCTTGAGCAAGATTAACTTGGTAAAATATCTTATATGAAGGATTAGCTTCTCTCACTGTCAATAATATATAACAATTATTCCATTCGCCCTTGTTGGATATGAAGTGATAAAATAACCAACGAGCGCGTAGCGCGAGTTGGTTATAATCACTTCATATCCAACAAGGGCGAATGGAATAATTGTTTTAGTAAATTCTCAAACCGGATTTTGGCGCCGATTTTTATTTCCACAATTTTACAAAGCGAAAGATTTTAAACTTGGCGCACTATTTTCCATGTACTGGTGTGTGACGTAAAACGCCGACTATTGGCTCATTGTTGGAGTTTTTTTAGCCAATCAAAAAAGCTAGAAATGCAATAGTTGGAGCTGAGAATTTACTAAACCTCATTAGTTCATTCGTTCGTATGTTCGTTCAGTTATTTATTCATTCATATAATTTTATTCGTCTTCGATGGATGACACCAACTTGAGCACATGTAAAACCATATCTTTACTCATCGCAAACCATCTGTGTTGTAGACGTTTTCCTTTGTCTTTCCTTTTTGACGTCAGCATACAGATTAAATTGTAAAGGCAGTCGTCAAGGTGGAACCGCATGTCAATCTTCTGTCAGGCGAGTGCAATTAATACCATGTTAATAAGGCGAAAGCTGCACTTTGAAAACAACCATCTTTCACAAAGCCAATTCATGCCAACAAAGCAAATCGTTAATATCTCTTGAAGGGGCTTGAGAAAGCAGAAATAGTTTACCTTCCATACTTAGATCAATTTTGAAACAGTGTGGAACATATTAGGACCAGGAAAAACAATCGCAGACTGGTGGAGGTCCGAACACTCTTTGTAATTGTCATGTTTGGTGAGTATCAACTTCATCTCCTATTGCTGATCATGGTATTACTAACCTGAAACCACAACCATACTATAATTGGCGCCAGTTTCCTCCGCGTTACTTGGTTGTTGTTAAGTAGAGCTGTAGCTAGTAGCAAGTCAACCGAGGCGCTTGCCTCAGTAATTTCTTTCGTTTCTGTTGTTTATAGTCATCATAAACATTCGTATGTTTTTCATTATGATAGTTAATAGCTATGTTTTCTTGAACATTGCCTCACTCATAAGTTTCTTTCTGGCTATGGCCCTGTCAAGTTGACCCGCTTGAGAGAGATCGATGAAACGAATCCGCTTGAACTCTGCTGTCCGCCACTCATTTGTGTGAATCAATCTCGATAAAGGACTTAAACCTTCGCATTGAAAATGTAGGTGTTCGTACGAATATGAAAACAAAAGTATTTTCATCATATACTAGTCTTTGATTAGCCATTGATGTTTCGTCAAAAAATTCATGTAAAAGTTAGCCTCAATCAAATGCAAATAGATAAAGAGCCACTTCCAATGCATGAAGAGTAAAATTTGATGCCAATTGTAAACGGAGTTATCGCTATTGTTTTTAAATAATGAGTTTGGTTGAATCCTAGATATTAGAACACTTCTTTAACAGTCATGCGCTCACAACACTCGATGAGCGGAAGTTATACGAAGAGCGATTCTTATGTTATTTTTTTTCCCTGTGTTAGGCAAAATACTTTAGAGCTAACTTACTGTTAGTTTTTTTTTTTTTTTTTCTTTTTTTTTTTTTTCCGGAGATTTAATTTTTGCGCTTTTGTTACTCTTTTCCTAAAAACATGCGAAATCAAAGACTCGCGAACAAGCAAGGCTTTGGGAAAAATTATTTTAATAATATAAAACTGCAATATATTAAGCAGTAGAGCACTTTTTCCGTGTTACATAGCCTAAGCTGAAAACAGGTCTGCAATATGGCAGGTGGATTTCTACTTGCTTGCTAGCTCGCGGTTTTTCCGCTGAATGGCAAAATACTATAAGTTGCAAAGCTCAAGTGGTTTTCCATCAGCTTAAGAGGCCAGGTTTCTTAAAAAAAAAGTACCTGGTGAATAATACCAATAACTGCGGAAAGCAGTTTAAGTCATGATCACCGTTTTATATGACTTGTGTCGTTAGAATTTGTGGCGGGTTACCATACAAGGAGAGTGAAGTATCTTAGGAGTCTTACTAGAATTTTCATTGTGCGACAGTTGTTCCCGCAAAAAACGTTTCACATCGAGCTGGTTCATGAATTAGGGGTTGGCTGCTTAACTAGTCGCAACGAGTTTTTAAATGTCCTTTTTGTGCGCTTTATAAGAGCTGTGCCCTATCGAGGTCAGGTCTGTACCAAGTCACAGCTGAATAGAGACACTTAATTTGTAAAAATGTGGAAGTTATATGTTTATTTCAGAATCCTGTAAGATGCAACGTACGTTAAACATGACAGAAATTATGTTTATTTTTCTGGTATTTTCCAATGTAGTAACATTATCTAGTTATGGCCCTGAAAATATAAAAGTTAGGTGAGCATACCTTTCTTCAGGCTCGCTTTAGCTTATTTCAGGTAAATCCTATCACATTAAGATATTTTAACTCGCCATAATCAGCTTATTCTTTCATAATCTAAGCGGATAAAGGCTTGCAAATGATTCGCCTGACGAATTGTCAGAGAAAATTAAAAACAACAACAACAAAAAAATGCTTTAATGGCTTGGATTTATCATGTTTTGTTTGTCTTTAAGTAGTTTAGCAAAACTAGATTAGTCATTCTATAGCTATCTCCTTTTTATCATCTCATATAGTTACCGGTAGTTCAGGGAGCCAAAGTGAAGGTAAGATATCACATGCCTGAGACTGTAATGATATATACTAAGGTAAGTGCCGCGTGAACCTGTTCTTGACATAACAGCTCTAGGCTATTATAGACACCTTGTTTGGTGCTTTAGCACTGGTACCGGGCAACGACACAAAATAGTGTTGCGTTCAGACATTGGTACTCTAAGTATCTGAGTAGTTAGCTAGTGCCCGAGTAAGAGGTCGAGTCCTTTTACACAGGCTGGGGAACTTAATAATAAAGAACAAAAAACTTAGTCCTTAAAATACAGCAAAAACATTGTCAATTGAAGGTTCCATTAATGTGAGATAACAGAGCTAGTTTAAGTCATGCAGTATTCATTTTTAATTATCTGATATTGAGCATCAGCCCACAAGAACAGGATCCTTGCTTATTTTAAACGGTGCAAACACCAACCAAGTCAACTGAATGTTAAAATCGCTGCAAAAGTATTACGAAACTAGTTTATTTTTGTATTTTCAAGTTTCGAGGCTTTATGTCGCTCGAGTTGATATACTGTTAAAACCGTCTTTTTCTTCAAGACATTCACGGATCAACTTTAGTGTTGCACTTGAAAACAACCTAAGAGAAAATAGAAAACTTGTTCCTTTAAATATCGCAAAAGTTTGTAAGAGAATTAAGGTTCTAATAATGTGAGATGAAAGAGATAATTGAAGTTATGCAGCTGTCTCCATTTTTCATTGTTTGATATTAAGCATCAGCCCGGAGGAATAGGATCCTTACTTGTTGCCTCCGCAGGGCAGAGGCCAAAAACCCGAGGAGGCATTATAGTCTCCCCCGCGTATAAAGAATGTGTGAATTTGTTGGTGTAGTATGCGAATCAATTCCGATTTGACGAAACTAGGCGCGCACGGTGGTCCCGGTTAATTTTTCAGTCAGCTCACAAAGCAATGCTACATGGGTAATTCATGCAACCACGAACACGAGGAGGAGATTTTATTTGCTGCACGAGGAGCAGAGGATCTTGCCAAAATATATTTTAGGGCTGGTATTTGTCATCACAGTGACTTCTAGATATCTTGAATTCAAAGGTTATTCAGCAGTACCAGATTGAACTTTTTGGTACAGAAGTTGATTTGTCAAACACAAATCTGTAACGGGATCGGCAGACTTGACCCAAACACCACACGTATAAAGATCACGTTTATTTGGATCGCTTATTTTTACTGAGTAATCTTATGTGGCGTAGAGCCCATGTGACGGCTGGGTTGACTGGCAGGGATCCAAATGTAAAAGTAAATGTTTTGCGGCGTTTTCATTGAGGACGAAAAGCTTGACTCTAATTTGCATATATGGCGACTGTAACGCGATTCTTCTGTTTACATCTCGGAAAATAAATCTCGACTTCTGTTCTGCTTTCGAGATACGTTTGCTTGTAGAGTCCTCGTATATCAAGACAAATGATTTGTTTCAGTATCAAACTAGGACAACAGAGTAGTTTGATATTTTTTCAGAACGCACTTCGTGAGAGTATCATGCGATAGAATGAGTTCACACAGAATGTTGATTCTTTTGATCATATTTATGATAGGATTCCTTAGTTACTTAAACAGTGTGAGTGATATAGTTTACAAAAAATATAAAATTTCAGTTAATACAATAAATAATAGTTGCCTTTAACGCAGTGGAATTTTTATAACAATTTTATACCCCTGACGGATAAAATAGAAGCGGGGGCATATTTAGTGTGAACTATTACTAGTTTTAAACAGTGCAAACACCAACCGAGCCAACTGAACGTTAAAATTGCTGCAAAAGTATTAAGTAACTATTTGTTTTTTTTGTATTTCAATTTTCGAGGCTTTTTGTCGATCGAGTTCCTGTATTGTTAAAACCGTTTCTTTCTTCAAGACGTTAGCGGATGAACATTAATGTTCCGCGTATAAAAAAAAAATAAGAGAAAAGAAAAAAAAATTTTAGTTAACAGTTATTGGACGAGGTTGAGAAAAATATCGTGAATTGTCAGAGGCAAGCAGATCAATCATTTGCCGAAGCCGAAGGCTGAGGCAAATAATTGCTCTGCGAGACACTGAAAAATCTCGAAATTTTAGGATAACCGAGTTAAATAATTGTTTTATCAATCGATCACCAAGTTTGTTTTCATATTGTAATCGCAGCTCATCAGGGAAGCGATCTTCCATTTTCCTCTCGGGAGCATGAGCAGAATATTATTTGCAGCAAAACACGTTTAAACGGTACTACGCACGAGCAGACCATTATTTGTAGGCAGCATTCTCGACCCCAGAGCTATTGTCTTTTATCACGTTACTGACGGCGTCTGTCATGCGCAAAAGAGAAGAGCTCTGGGGTCAAGAATGTGTAGGCAGTTATTTGCAGGTCAGGTGGTGAGCTCTCGGCCAATGGAAAGGAAGAAAACAATGCGTCGAATGATAATGTGAGATAACAGAGCTAGTTGAAGTCATGATGCAGTATTCACTTTTAATTATTTGATATTGAGCATCCAGCCATTTAGAGAAGCCTCGTGACAGCAGATGGGTTTTTAGTGTAAGTGGTCCTCAGGGAATGACGTAAAAAAAAAAAAAAAACAAACAAACAATTGAGTCAGGTTTGAAGTTTAGTGTTTGAATCCATTGAGGTTTTCATACTTTAAGTTTTTATGTTAAGATATTAAAACCATATCTTGTTATTTTATTATTTTTTTGTGGCTGCTCCCGCACTTGTAGCTTGAAATTTATTCATATTTTGACAATTTGCCTTCGGCGCGTCACGAACGTAAACCCATCAGAAAGCTCATGTTCAGTTTGTAGTTCATTTACCGTATTTATCAACCATTAAGGAAACTTAAGCACTGACGACGGCGACGCCAAGAACGACGCCTAGCAAGAAATAGATTTTGATTTTACTCTCGAATTTCGTAAGTAACTAAACCCCCTTCTGAGCGCAAAAAAAAAGACCTGCTCAAACTAAATATGTAATGCCAGTGATCAATTCCTTAAGGAAATCCAAACTACTTGCCTTCTAGGCCTAGGTTCTCCAAACTACTCAAAACTTGGTCATTTTACGTTTTAGCGAAGATATATATATATATATTTTTTTTACAAACATTGCTTTTGTTATTCAAATGCTGAAAACGTTAAACAAAAGAACTATGTGTTTCTCCAGGCAATAGTTGTCTGGTTGGCATATTAATAACAATAGGTGACGCCATTGATATCTTTGCTATCACGGAGCTTAAGGCCCAAGTCATGCGATCAAACGCCGTATTTCACTAGAGCCGAACCCAATTCAACCAATTAGGCTCATGTGAAGTTCGGCGTTTGCCCCAATTAAGTTCGACTGATTTTATTATCTTTGTGTCTACCTCGAAGGTCTTCGGCAATCTTGGATAATCTTCTGAAATTTTCCAAAAATGTTCGGCAACGTTCAAGTGACCCTTGGACAAGTTTTGGAGAATTTCCGAAAATCGTTAGAAAGTGGTCGGAAACCTTCAGAAAATCATCAAAAAACGCCGCTATCAGTTTAACAAATAGAATCGATGTTGTTGTGCGTCAGTTCAGTAACAGATCACAGAAGACGTCAAAATGACGTCAAAATGTGACTTTGGTAGACACGAAAAAAAGAGCCATTGACGTATAATCTATTCTCTACACAAAATGAAGCAGTCTCATTGGCTGCTATGCGTACCAAAGAAATTGTGATTGGCCCAGGAAAATCGCGCCACTGTCACGCCTATCAAGCGGTCGGTTTTCGTGGAATAAGCTGCAAAATCTGCAAATCTAAAAGAAAATGCTGGAAAAGTCAAGTTTTTGTCATATGATCAGCCCTTTAGGTTTATGTGTTGAAAAGCCGGATGTTACCTCCAATATTGGAGGAGTTGAAAAAATACGGTCCTAAAACTAGCGGTGGCGGCCAACACTGGAGGCCATTTAATTCGGGTTTTTAATGCGGAAAGGAGCTTTTAGTGACGATAGAAATTTGTGTCCTTTGTGGTTGGAGATATTCTAAAATCGGTGTGATATAGTGTTAGAGACACGTAAAAGCTGCGATTCAGTTGGCAGTGAGTTATAGCGTGTTATACTTTATACTTTTGTGCCCTGAAAAAAAAAGAAGGAAACTTTGTTGTTTGTCAGCTCCTCAGGCCGATCCAACGCGATTTTGGTGGGTAAACATGTTTTGGGTTTCCACTACAAAAGAAAGACAAAGCCGTACACTAATTTCTGGAGTGGCTGCCGCTCGAAGCGAATAAATCCACTCCGCCGGCAAAATAACCCTGCAGGCTCAATTCCCCCGTAGAATCAAAGAAGAGTTGTTGAAACTCCATGTTTATTCATTAGCTATGCAATTAGGTCGACGAAGCTTTCTCTACGATACATTAGGGAGTTTTAGCAATGACGACGGCGACGGCGGGGACGACGCCTTGTGCAAAATGAATTTATATTTTACCTTCGAATGTCGCAACTTTGTAAATCTGTACAGGTACACCTATCGGTCTAAAAACTTGCTCAGGCTAAACATGCACCGTTCCGTCCAGTTCCAAAAGAAGATACGAAAAAATTAACCATTGCGGTTCGCGTTTTCCAAAATACGTAGAACTTGGTCATTTCATGTTGTTGTTCCGCAGAGGACGGCAAAGAAATGTGCAGAGATCCAAAATGCACTTGCATAGCTATTGTTTTGCTCATTAAACCTTTTGTCTGGTGACGCTCTCGTCGCCGTCGCCGTCG
>JAHPZR010009210.1:55000-65899 GCA_019787425.1 Platygyra sinensis | reverse complement strand
GTTGGACGTTGGCGGTGAGAAAGTAGGATAACGTTATTTCTTGCCACGATCGCTGGAATTTCTGGGCGCGAAATTCCTGGAGGAGCCATCAGAGGTACAGTTCGGGAATGCGTGGGAAGGCGAACGGCATCGGCTGCACACGTGAGGGAACTGGCAGGAGCGACGGTTGCAACCAGACGGTTTGTTGAAGCTGAAGCAGCACGAGCCTGATCCTCTATATTGGCGACGAGTGAGGTCGGCCTTGGGGCAATCCGCCTGGCTGTGGTAGGGGCTGGAACACACGAAACAGTGCGGCTTAGCGAGACCGGAAAAGGTAACCGTCCACAGCTCTAAGTCTACGAGATCCCAAGGTCGGGTGAGATCTGAGGCTGCATAGCGGCGAAACTGTTCGTCATATGCCAGCCATGCAAGGCCCTTGAATTTGGATTCCGCCCTACTGATTATTTGCTGATATTTGATTAATTCCAGTGCCCTCCTGGGGTAAGCCGCCACAATGACTAGCATGTAGGTTGTGTAGGCGTCCAGCCATTTGTGGAAGCTGTCAATTACTGGTTTACGCTTACGCACCATCGTGACTGGGGCAACAAGGGAACCTGGGCTCGAGTCATCCACCCGGAGCTGAACCTCGGGGGACTGGGGGTGAGCAATCGAGTCGGGTAATAGCAACGTAAAGTCAATGTACTCACCCCGTAAGATTTTGTCCTCCAAGTTCTTTTCCAACGGACGGTGTAAACCCATAGGAGACGCTGTTCCTGATGGGCGAAGCTGCGGGCGAGGCAGAACTTGGGAGACCGAAGTTCCAGGCTGACTTTGGCCGCCACGAAGTGCCTCAGATATCGACGACTGTACGGTGTCCTGAATAGCCCGTAGCTGATCGCTGGTGAAGGGCGATGAAGAGTTCGGAACTGGTTCCGGGGCGCGTAGCAAGTCCTCGACCGTGTGGGCCGGCAGGTCCACGGGCAAGGGATCTTCGTCACCCTGATCGGTGAGGTCTAAATCGCTGTTGTCGCCATCCACCAAGGAATCGGCCGGAGCGTCTTGCTCATGTGCCTCGGCTTGGTTCGTTCTGGCTGGTAAGCGCCCGCGGGAGCGTTTAGAGACTCGGTTCTGCTTGGCAGGGCGGCTTGATGGAGAAGTGACCGCCTTCTTGAGAGAACTGATCAGCTGTGTACGGGAACCAGTGATAGGCAGCTTTAGGGCCTGAAGACGAAGGCGAAGAACCTCGGTGCTTAGCGAAGAGAAATTCTCTTTGCGAGTCGTTGGTCCCGATGCCGAACGCTTGGAGACACGCGGACGCGCCATGTGGAAATACGGATAATTGAAATAGAGTTTCGCTAAAATGTGAGCAGTAGCTTAGGCAAACCTAAGAAAATATAACTTGGACCTTGAACATGGTCTTTTATAGCTAGACAGAGCCTGTGGCTCAAACCAATGAGAAAACCTGTACCATAGCAAGGCCGGACGCTACGTAATATCTACTTCGGACATAAAGGCAGGATTCACTGCTTTAACCACTAAATACGGCCGAAAGAAAGCGAAACTAGACATTATTACAACATACTATTGCAACATGCTTAGCTAGAGGTTACCCAAGGGCAACAGTACAAATAATACAAAGGTATGTTCATGTACAAACTGAGCTGCATTGTTTTGACCTCGAATGTCTTTTAAGTCACACAATGTTACAGCATACTAGAGCGTCACGCTCCATTAACGGCGTTTTACAGATGGCTCTGTAAAACTTTCGTAAAGATTTTTCTAATACACCTTGACCCATTGTAACTCTTATTATTCATAATGTAAGTTTTTGTATTTTTAGCATTATAGTCAATAATTCCTTGGAGTATTTTAGTCTAGTTTTAAACACGATTCCTAGGAAGACCATGTAAAATGATACGATTTCTTGTATAAATAAACATTGATTCCTAAACTTCAACACACGAGGGGATAAGTCTCTGTGACTGGTCTCTATAACAAATTACCAGGACAATTCTATTCCCATGAACTCACAAGCCATTCGAAAACTCTGGAGAACGAAGCACATATCAGCAACTTACAGCAACTTACAGCAATTACAGCCAACTAGAAAACGAAGGCTGGACTGGACTCTGAACTGGACTTTGGACTGGACTTTATTAATGGAAGTTAATATTTAACTAATAATATTATGATTAACCATTTCTATTTAATAATTATTAACCAGCGGGGAAATTTTTCAACACTTTTGATACGTTTTTAGAATGCATGTTTTTTTTTTTAAAAAGGAACATAGACGAAAAATCTATGTCAATACAGTGGTGACGATATATTTTATGCGTGCGCTGTCTTAATAATGTTAGGAATGTAGTCCAATTCAATATATTTGATATGTTAAGTGCGATCACTTTGCGCCCTATTACTACAATTGAACCAGATAGGACTATGAAACTAAGCACTTCAGTTGTTTACAGCGGGAAGTAACATTTACAATGGGCCCTTTGCAGCTTACGATCACATGGTACAAAAACCGCCATGCTGGAGAGCAAACTGCCCACTGGGACCTCCAAAACAAAGCAACTTAACTAAATATTCTTTTGTTTTGGAGGTCCAAAAGGGCGGTTTGCTCTCCAGCATGGCGGTTTTGTACCATGTGATCGTAAACTGCAAAGGGCCCATTGTAAACACTTATACGCTTGGCTATGATTTCATGAACGCTGTGGAAGTGTGAAGTCATCACGCTACAATGTAATGTCGCCACGCGATCCTATCTCATGCATGTACTGTTTTAGAAATGTAGTCTGATTCAAGGAAAAAGAAATAATTGCGTTCGACGAAGTGGAACGCAAGCCTAATTTTGTTGCGTGACTATGGAGAGTTGGTTGCCCTGCGTAAGGTTACAGGCTGGAAAATCCACATTCCTGTAAGGGCACAAAAATGGCCACCCCGCTTAATTTTTGCAGGGGCATGTCACGGCATGTCATGCCGTGACATAGTTTTAACTATGTCATGGCCAGTAAACTGGTACCGTAGGGTCTAAGTGAGACACTAATGTGACGAACATGTGAGCACGTGTGCAGGCAATGTAGACTTTGGTCCTTCTTTCGATGTGCTCTCGATCTCATTCTTTCGCTGTGGAATTTTGAGGCTGAGTAGTATTATATTCAATAGTCCTTTCCAGTATGATGTTATTTAAACGTTCGTTCGAGCTCACGATGAGCTTGTTTATTTTATATGTTCACGAACACGATCGCCGAGGCCTTAAGATGTTCACTGAAAACAGCTGTATTAAATCTCCGGACTGTATGTGATTGCATTTGTGGATTTAGTTCCAATTGCGACAGAAAAGGTCAGTAGTATCCAGTCGAATATTATTTGGAATCAGTGGAAGAGTACTCTGAAGGAAAGATCCATAAGAGTGAACCTGAACCAGGGTACGGAAATGTAAATACTGTGTACTTTGTTAATCAGGCCAGGGGAAATACTCGAATCAGTCGCACGGAGTTTGTTTACGCGATCAACGAGCACACGATTGCAAATGTTTACTCAGTTATATTTGAGCTTCCTGCTTAGAATAATGTTCGAAAAATATAAACTTTTACAAATTAACTTTTGCGCTTAAACATTACAAGTCAATGTGACAATATTTAGCACGAAATTTGAAAGCTGATGTAAGTTTTTTAGTCCTATTAAACTTGTGTGTCTACGGAAACTGGTGCCGTTACGCAACGCAGTCTTCAATCAGACTGGCATGGACTTTGTCACTGAAATATCGTTCTGTAAAACCCCAGTTGGTGAAAAAAGGTTGCTTTTTAGAGGTTGAGAGTCAGCAAGGGAAATCTTTTAAGGTATCTGTATAAACATTTATACGGCGTCGAATGCACTCTCATAATCTTTGATTACTACTAGTATTATGTATATAGCTAAGAAGGAAACAATATATTAAATTTTTGCTTTTGTCTTTTAACTTTGATTCATAATATAGAATACAAAAAAAGAGGCAAATATTTTTCGTCAACTCTAATTATGAGATTTAAAAACAGACATGTGTACCTCAAATCAGTGTACATAAAAGTAAAGAAGAGAGGGATAGGCCTTTCTTGCAGTCACGTATAGTATATCAGATGTCATGTTTCAATGTTTTTAGGGTATTACACGCTGGCGATAAGAGTGAGCGCACCCTCCATGTAATAAAATGTAACATACGCTGAGCAACAAAAATGGGAAAAACTCTAAAATACTTAGCCGTCTCAAGGAAACTGCGCCTCAAAGATAACGTATAAGCAGTTTGTAACGAATAAGATCGATTTGCATTCCATCGTGTGAGGCTCACAAACATTGAGAACTGAGACTTTAAAGTACGGACTGGACATCATCTTTATCGATGATAATTATTACCAATCTATAAATCAACTGGTATTGATAATTGATGACTAATCAATGAAGAGGAATTGTGTGACCTTTTATTGATTGGTCGTCGATTATCAAAGGCAATCGATGAAAGTATTCATGCAAAAAGATGTATATCACTTTTTGGGCCGATTTTCATTTACATGTATTGCAGGATCGAGCTAATTTTTGGCAGATTGACTAAATGTTTTGACATAAAAGCATTGTTCTGCATTTGTTTTTTTGTTGATTTGTGCTCCATTCTCCAGAAATAATGTATGCAAAAAAACTCAGTTTGCTAACGGCATCTTTATGAGCGAATCTTTTGAAGGTGGATTGAAGGTGGATTTCGATACTCATTAAACATAATTAATATTCTGTAACTTTGCATGCACTGCAGTTGACAGTGGTCTAAATTTATAAGGCTTAAATCAATCATGTGAAGAAGAAAAGGTGACAATAAGGTGACAATAGTTTTTTACTTCCTGGTGGAAAATGAGATAGAAATGTGGACATCACCTGATCCCAGAAACACATGCAATGCAAGTGGTGGATTAATGTTAATCAAACATTTTCAAGGATTAGGGTCAAAAATGTAATATTGATTGTGGGTGTGGGTTTGATTTTCAATATTTTTTAAAAGGTTTGATCCAATCGTCAATTGAAGGCTTCGGTGGAAAAAGGGCGTTAGGTTTTTTACTGAAAAGTGAACTTTGTCAAAAACGCTCCAAATTTCGCATGCAGTTTTGTTTCCGTGTGTCAAACAATGTTCTTCATGTTTTTTCCCTGAAGTTTGCTTCCTTTTTGAGATATTACGTATGCAAAAAAACACATTTTTCCAAGGGCATCCTCTGGGGACCTTTTGTTGAATGGAAAACAAAAGAAATCTTTTGTTTCGCTAAGCAATGAACTCACTATAATAGCGGGGGTAAGTTTCTAAAGAAACTATGGTGCTGCGTCGGTGGGAGTATTACAGGATAATTTGGTTTTATCAACTGAGTTGATAATGTGAATTAGCCACCGTAAAGAGATTCGAAAGCTGACGTTTCGAGCGCTAGCCCTTCGTCGGAGCATTCGCTCCATTCGCTCCGACGAAGGGCTAGCGCTCGAAACGTCAGCTTTCGAATCTCTTTACGGTGGCTAATTCACATTATCAACTCAGTTGATAAAACCAAATTATCACTATAATAGCGTAAGCTCTTACTACTGCTTGGTTAGCACAAGCGGATGAGGCGCTGAACGGCCAGTTTCGAATTTGTTTTGCCGTGACGCCGGTTCGATACAAGACAAGACAAGACAAGACAAGACAAGACAAGACAAGACTCCGTAAATCACAATAATATTTAACTAATTACAGAGCGTGTTTTTTTCCTTTTTTATTCCAACATAATAATGACCAACAAGAAGCGATCGATTGATTCAAACATAGATCTTTGATCCAGGTTGCGTTGATTTTACTTCAAATCGGCATGATTTGTAGTGTTTTAAACTTCTGGGATCAGGGGCCATGCAGATGTAAGGAGAGAGACCTGTACGTTGCACAGAAGGGTTAATCTGTTAATCTGTCAGCCCTACATTTTTAAGCTTATACGTTGCAGGCAGTTAAAATGAAATAGAGATCCTTGCTGTGACGCTTAAAGTGAAATCAACATTTTAACCTATTTAGGCCCGAAATAGCCGTTTTCGAGTTTACGTGCTGGGTGAAATGAACAGCTTGCTGGATTTGAAGTGAAATCAACATCCTTGCCGTCATGCCTTAACGTGAAATCGCGTAAAGTGAACACTTGGCTGTAATTTGAGCGAAATTAACGTCTTTGCGGTTGCGTGATAACGTGAAATCACAATTTTAACGGTTTTTGAAAACCTGAAATCAACATTTTTTAAGGTTACATCTTGATTGTTTTCCTTGGCCTAACACTGCACTAACCCTAACGCGTCCTGGCCTTAACTCTAACGTTATCCGAAGCGCTAACCCTAACAATGAAGTTCTAGCGCTAATCCTAGGCAATAACCCTCATCCTTCAACGCTAACCTTAGTTTCAAGCGGTAACTCTAAACGTTAACTCTAAGCCTAACCTTGTTCCGTAACCCTAGTTTCAAGCGGTAGCCCTAAGCATTAACTCTAAGCCTAACCTTGTTCCGTAACCCTAGTTTAAAGCGGTAACCCTAGTTTAAAGCGGTAACCCTAGTTTTAAGCGGTAACCCTAGTTTTAAGCGGTAACCCTAGTTTCAAGCGGTAGCCCTAAGCGTTAACTCTAAGCCTAACCTTGTTCCGTAACCCTAACCCTTCAACGCTAGCCCTAGTTTCGAGCGGTAACCCTAACCCTAAGTAAAACCCTAAGGGTTTAAGTCCTTGCGGTGGCGTGATAATGTGAAATCAAAATTTTAAGTCTCTGTAAATGACCTGATATCAACATTGTCTTTCTCTCGCATTGCGTGAAATTAACATTTGGCTGTAATTTGAGTGAAATCAACGTCTTTGCGGTAGCACGTTAACGTGAAATAAAAGTTTTAACGGTTTTAACCTGACATCAACATTTTTTGAGGTTACACATTGCAAAAGATCAATATTTTGCTGGATTTTAAGTGAAATTACCGTCTTTGCGGTCACGTGCTGACGTGACAACAAATACAGGTTTTTTTGCATACGTAATATCTCGAAAACGAAACAAACTTCAGCAAAAAAACATGCAGAACATTGTCTAACGCACCTAAACAAAACTGCATGCGAAATTTGGAGCGTTTTTGATAAATTTCATTTTTGAGTAAAAAACCTAACGCCCTTTTTCCACCGAAGCCTTCAATTAGTATTTTTATTTTTTGTGTTAGTGTAGAAGATAATTATACAGGAGGAACAAACTCTGTCCATTCAGCCATTAATGCCAATTCCCTTTATTAAGTGGTATTCACTTTAAATTAGAAGTGCAGCCACATAATAAAATGTTTCTCTCTTGTTAGATGGCAAAAGAGCTATAGCTTCACTATCCTCTTCAGAATCCACTAAAGCAGACACTAATCAAGAAGGAGATTCAGAAACAGGACCAACAGGTTTGTTTTTTCTGTTTGTGCAGTGCAATAAATGCTGACTTTGTTATAGATGTCTGTATTGATGCATGAGAGCAAAATGCTGTTTAGGGTGAGATTGATTTACCTTGGAGTAGACATTCTGACTGTATGTCGACAGAACCATTTCTGAAATAAACCAAACCCTTAGTGGATATATTCTGCTCCTTGCCCTTTGTTGGATCAATATCAGTATCTGGGCAACTGTGCACCTACCCCCTCGCCTAACCCAACATGTCCATAACATATATTAATTTAGGTTTATGAATGAATGACGGTTTACAATTCTTATTGAGTGAGATCGAACGTCAGCTTGTGAAGGCGCCTCTGGCTGCTGCTATCAGTTCATATTTGATCTCACTCACCCACCCAACCCATGCATGAAATGTAGGATGAAACTTGAGATAGACCACCACACCGGGAACTAACTCTATTCGATAAGTGTGTGGGTTCTTTAACGTCCCCTGCTGACCATGTAACACTGAAGATGCAGGAGACGGGGTCTACGGTTTATAGTACTTATCCGAGAAGACCTGAATGTTTAACCATTTGCAGATAACAATATTATAATTACAAAGGCAGCACATTCCCCTCAGTTATTTTAAGACCCTGAGTGTTGGTCCGGTCTGGGGCTTGAACCCTTGACCTCCCGCACAGCAGACTGGCACTCTACCAGCTGAGCTAACCAGCCCGGCGGTTTATCAGCCAACATCAGTTGTAGTACTGAAAAGATGTTCGATGTCGAAT
Organism: Platygyra sinensis; assembly: GCA_019787425.1. NCBI lineage: Eukaryota > Metazoa > Cnidaria > Anthozoa > Scleractinia > Merulinidae > Platygyra > Platygyra sinensis. Next base: position 57,724 of record JAHPZR010009210.1, on the reverse strand, counting down.
TTTACTGTTTGCCCACAGTGCAGCAACAGCTGGTTTGTTTGTTTTTGCATGTTAAGAACTTAAGTAATGGATCCTTGCTTTGAAATGGTATGGATCAGGATCAATGACCTAAGATCACTTATAGCATTGTGTTTTAATTAAGAAATGAATAAAATGTTCAGTTCCTCTCAGTCAATATGACTAGTGGTCCCCGCTCGATTAGCCCATTCTGTCTCGCTTTCATGCTGCGCATGTTAAATGAGGTTGTTACATGACGACTAGGAACCCAAACCCAAATGACGTCATCCTAACCCTAATTAACATATCCCTAGCAACGGTTACAAGTACCTAGCAACCCTAGCACACCGTAACCCTAAGCCTAACCCTAGCAACCGAATTATCATATGAACCCTAAGCCATGACGTCACCATGGTGATGTCACCCTGAGACCACATGACCCTAATTAACATATCCAAGATTGCGGCCTTAGAAAGTACTGTAGTATTCAAGCCCTATTAGTTATTAGGTGGAATGACTCATATATTGAACCTGGAGTGGTCCGCTGACCCATGTGTGAGATGTTACTCCGTCCCCTATGACTGAAACGCATGCGCATTACCAGCTAAGTGTAAGATGTACCTTATATATATGGTGAGAGCATCCTAGAATAGATTTTCTGAGTGTATGTCAATGATTAGAACCAAATAATATTATATTTCTGAAATAAACCAAACCTTGGAAAGTGGATTATATTCTACTCCCCTGCCCTTCTTGACATGTTGAGCTGCTTTAAAGCTTGTACCAGGAAAATTATGAGAAAATTAATGTGAAGAAGTCCATAACAAATATTAATTTAGGTTTGTCAGCCAACAACAGTTGTACTGAAAAGATGTTCAATGTTGATTTCTATTGTATGCCTACATGTATACTGCGGCAACTCCTGGTTTGTTTGTTTTTGCATGTTTAAAACTTAATTATTGTATTCTTGCTTTGGAATGGTATGGTTCATGATCAATGACCTAGGATCACTCAGAGCATCATGTTTTAATTAAGAACTGAATAAAATGTTTAGACTTAGGATTCATCAGTTCCTCTGAGTCAACATGATCTGAGTAATCTTGCAACATGATCAAATAATCTTGATGCAGATCCATTTCCAAAGGAAGATATCACCCTTAATTACAGTCAAGGTATATAATGAACTTTAGGTAGAATTATAAGATATTCTACACTCAAAAGTGATGACTAAAAACTCAAATAACCTCAAACCTCAGGTAAACTGCAAAAGTCAAATAAATGCCTCATCCACGAAAATCCAGTTTTGAATTAAATGCCAGAGCGTTAAATTAAAAAATACAGCAATCAGAAATACGCTTAAGTAAGAAAGCGTGTGCTAAACTCTATAGGAATGACAAAACCAGTGCAAGCTGTTAATACAAAGAGGTGTGTTCTGAATGGGCATTATGGCTGTGCCTTATTTTAGTTATATCATGTGTAATTACTCTCACCCTGATTTTTCTTTGTCATTAGATACAAATGCAGATACAGCCACAGTAACATCTTCAGAATCCACAGAAGCAAACAGTGACAGTAAAGCAGATTTAGGTGTGTGTACATTGTATGTCACTGGGCTATTCATAGACCTGTATAGTAGTGCAAAAGAGCTGCAATGCTGTTTTTAAGTGTGCTCGCTGGCAATAAGCACAACACCATCTTATTCCTAAACGTCAGCACACACGAGGGGATAAGTCTCTGCGACTGGTCTCTATAACAAATTACCAGGAATATTCTATTCCCATGAACTCACAAGCCATTCAAAAACTCTGGAGAACAAAGCACAAATCAACAACTTACAGGAATTACGGCCAACTAGAAAATGAAGACTGGACTGTGGACTGGACTCTGGACTGGACTTTGGACTGGACTTTATTAATGGAAGTTAATATTTAACTAATAATATTATGATTAACCATTTCTATTTAATAATAATTATTAACCAGCGGGGAAATTTTTCAACACTTTTGATACGTTTTTAGAATGCATGTTTTTTTTAAAGAGGAACATAGATGAAAAATCTAACAATGCTGCCCACTAACTTTAAATCAAATCAAGCTACCATTCCGTCAATACTGTGGCGACGATATATTTTATGCGTGCGCTGTCTAAAGAATGTTAGGAATGTAGTCCAATTCAATATATTCGGTATGTTAAGCGCGATCACTTTGCGTCCTATTACTACAATTGAACCAGATAGGACTATGAAACTAAGCACTTCAGTTGTTTACAGCGGGAAGTAACGTTTACAATCCCGGCCACTTATATGCTTGGCTATGATTTCGTGAACGCTGTGGAAGTGTGAAGTCATCACGCTACAATGTAATGTCGCCACGCGATCCTATCTCGTGCATGTACTGTTTTAGAAATGTAGTCTGATTCAAGGAAAAAGAAATAATATTATGTATATAGCTGAGAAGGAAACAATACAATGTGCTTTTGTCTTTTAACTTTGATTCATAATATAGAATACATAAAAAAGAGGCAAATAGTTTTCGTGAACTCTAATTGTGACCGTTCACAGGAAAACATACTTTAGCGCTTATCCGTTAGGCGGGCAAAACCGTTAACCATCCGTTAGCGGTTACCCGTTAGAAAATTTTTTCGTAAACGTCAGAGGCGTTCACCTAACCGTTAGCAGTAAAAGTTAAAACGTTAGAGGAAAGAGTGAAAGCGTTAGCCGTTAGCCTG
>JAHPZR010009210.1:42500-47500 GCA_019787425.1 Platygyra sinensis | reverse complement strand
GGTTTTTCTCGTATTCTTTGGCCAATAACTCAAGACCACTGTCGAGCAATGTTCGTTAGATTTTCTTATCCCGAGAAGACATGACGTAGATGGCAACTTTTTGCTACGATCGCTCCGTGTGCTCACGTTGCGCGTTTCTTCAACTACGTTGGTAAGTTTTTAAAATTTAACTCATCTGCAACGGGGCATTTTCGCGGGAAAAAAATTCAAATCACAGCGCTGGTCAAAAAACCTTTTTTTTAACTACAAACTCATTTCGGCAAATATGTAAGTTTATATTCGTTTGAAAGGTCGTTGAAATGACCTTTTTCGACCACAATAGTTTTTGCTTCTGAGTAAACAAAAATATCCGATTGCACCATCACGCCAAACGCTTCGCGATATATAACTTCTCCGTTAATTGGCTCCAAACATCGGCAAAAGTAAAATTTTTTATTCATTAACATTCCAGCTTCATCGTGTTAAAATTTCCACGAAATCGAACAAAAACCAGCACTAATTAGAATTTTTTGTTACCCATCTGTCAACACTTGCGAGCAACCGAAAAACTTTGAATATTACACAACCCGACGTTTTGGTCAACACCCAGAATTATAACCTAGAAGCTGAAAGTTAAATGGGAACATCTTTTTCGAACTATTCTTAAGTGATTTAGACGAAAAAATGATCTCGGTGGGCTACAAAAGACACAAAAATGAAAACAGAAACAAGCTTATCTGATAAGCCGATAAGCCCAAAATTCCACCAAATAAACATTCCTCCGCGATGAGAAAGACGTGATTATGAATTGTTACAGTTGATACTTATTTTACAATAACGTTTCTTGTTGTTGTTGTTGTTGTTGTTGTTGTATCATGTAGTCATTGCAGATGATACTAGTTTTCATATCACTAGGCACATGCAGTCAAAGACTGCCTATTTTTTGGCAGATTGACTTGTTTTGACATAAAAGCATCGTTCCGTTTTTGTTTTTTTGTTGATTTGTGCTTCATTCTCCAGAAATAATGTATGCAAAAAAAATCAGTTTTGCAAGCGGCATCTTTATTCATGAGCGAATCTTTTGAAGGTGGATTTGGACACTCATTAAACATAATTAATATTCTGTAACTTTGCATGCACTGCAGTTGACAGTGGTCTAAATTCATGATTTGAAAGGCTTAAATCAATCATGTGTTTCCATAGCCACCTTTATCTAGTGCCATTAGGTCCTGCTGGCTTAGAAGGAAAGGTGACAAAAATGACAGAGAATAGTTTTTTACTTCCTGGTGGAAAATGAGATAGAAATGTGGACATCACCTGATCCCAGAAACACATGCAATGCAAGTGGTGGATTAATGTTTATCAAACATTTTCAAGGATTTAAGGATCAAAAATGTAAGATTGATTGTGGGTGTGGGTTTGATTTTCAATTTTAAAAGGTTTGATCCAATCGTCAATTATTATTTTTATTTTTTGTGTTAGTGTAGAGGATAATTATACAGGAGGAACAAACTCTGTCCATTAAGCCATTATGTCAATTCACTTTATCAAGTGGCATTCACTTTAAATTAGACATGCAGCCATATGATAAAATGTCTCTCTCTTATTAGATGGCAATAGAGCTATAGCTTCACCATCCTCTTCAGAATCCACAGAAGCAGGCACTAATCAAGAAGGAGATTCAGCAACAGGACTAACAGGTTTGTTTTTTCTGCTTGTGCAGTGCAATAAATGCTGACTTTGTTATAGACATCTGCATTGATGCTCGAAAGCATAATGCTGTTTAGGGTGAGATTGATTTACCTTATTCCCGAACATTCTAGAATAGACATTCTGACTGTATGTCGATGTTTAGGACCAATATTTCTGAAATAAACCAAACCCTGGAAAGTTTATTATACTCTACTCCCCTGCCCCTTCCTGACAAGTTAAGCTGCTTTAAAGTTTCTACCAGGAAAATTATGAGAAAATTAATATCAAGAAGTCCATATTTAACATACATTAATTTAGTTTTATCAGCCGACATCGGTTGTACTGAAAAGATGTTTGATGTTGATATCTATTGTTTTGCCCACACTGCGGCAACAGCTGGTGTGTTTGGTTTTGCAAGTTAATAGCTTAATGATTGGATTCTTGCTTTGGAATGGTATGGATCAGGATCAATGACCTAGGATCACTCAGAGCATCTTGTTTTAATTAAGAACTGAATAAAATGTTCAGACTTAGGATTCATCAGTTCCTCTGAGTCAATATGATCCAAGTATAATCTTGCATCATGGTCAGATCATCCTGCTGCAGATCCATTTCCAAAGTAAGATGTTACCCTTATTTATGGTTAAGTATAATAAACTTAAGGTAGAATTATAAGATATTCTGCACTCAAAAGTGATGACTAAAACTCAAATAACTTCAAACCTCAAGTAAACTGCAAACGTCAAATAAACTCGTCATCCACGAAAATCCAGTTTTGAATTAATTGCCAGAGCCTTTAATAAAAAAGTACAGCAATCAGAAAATATGCTTGAGTAAGAAAGTGCGTGCTAAACTCCATAGAAATGACAGAACCAGGGCAAGCTGTTAATACAAAGAGGTGTGTTCTGAATGGGCATTGTGGCTGTGCCTTATTTTAGTTATGTCATGTCTAATTACTCTCACCCTGATGTATCTTTGTCATTAGATGCAAATGGAGATACAGCCTCAGTAACGTCTTCAGAATCCACTGAAGCAAACAGTGACAGTGAAGCAGATTTAGGTTTGTGTACATTGTATGTCACTGGACTATTCATAGACCTGTACAGTGATGCAAAAGAGCTGCAATGTTGTTTTAAGTGTGCTCGCTGGTAATAAGCACAACACCATCTTATTCCTAAAATTCAGCACACATGACGGGAAAAGTCTCTGCGACTAGTCTCTATGACAAGTTGCCAGGACAAATCTATTCCCATGAACTCTTGAGCCATTCGAGAAATCTGGAGAACGAAGCACAAATCAACAACAGAAATTACGGCCAACTAGAAAATATGGACTGGACTCTGGACTGGACTTTGGAGTGGACTTTATTAATGGAAGTTAATATTTAACTAATAATCTTATGATTAACCATTTGTATTTAATTATTAACCAGTGGGGAAATTTTTCAACACTTCTGATAGGTTTTTAGAATGCATTTTTTTTATAGAAACATAGACGAAAAATCTTACAATGCTGCCCACTAACTTTAAATCAAATCAAGCTACTATTACGTGAATACAGTGGCGACAATATATTTTATGCGTGCGCTGTCTAAAGAATGTTAGGAATGTAGTCCAATTCAATATATTCAATATGTTAGGCGCGATCGCTTTGCGCCGTATTACTACAATTGAACCAGATAGGACTATTAAACTAAGCACTTCAGTTGTTTACAGCGGGAAGTAACGTTTACAAACTCAGGCACTTAATACGCTTGGCTATGATTTCGTGAACGATGTAAAAGTGTGATGTCACCACGTTACAATGTAATGTCGTCACGCGATCCTATCTGGTGCATGTACTGTTTTAGAAATGTAGTCTGATTCAAGGAAAGAGAAATAATATTATGTATATAGCTGAGAAGGAAACAATACAATTTGCTTTTATCTTTTAGGTTTGATTCACAATATAGAATAGATAAAAAAGAGGCAAACATATTTCGTGAACTCTAATAATGAGATTTAAAAACAGACATCTGTACCTCAAATCAGTGTACATAAAATTAAAGAAGAGAGGGACAGGCCTTTCTTGCAGTAGCGTATAGTATATTGGATGTCATGCGTCAATATTTTTGTATATTACACGGTGGCAATAAGATAATGTGAATTTTATGTTCGAATGGGAAGAACGATATCTTAGGAGTGAGCGTACCCTCCATATAATAAAACGTATTATTAAAAACTGGATCATTGGATAATGCAATTCGAGAGTGCTCATTGGCTAAGTCATCATGGTATATGAGCCATCATACCATGATCTACAAAAATGGCGAGCATATGCGTGATTTTTTGGGCTTTTTTGTTTTTATTGTACATTGTACATTGTAGTCTAGTTTTCTATATTTTGGGGGCGTTTTTAATAAAACAATTATTCCACTCGCGCTTGTTGGATATGAGATGATTATAGCCAACTTGGCGCTATGCGCCTCATTGGCTAACTATCAGCTGAACAACAAAAATGGGAAAAACTCTGAATACTTGGCTGTCTATCAAGTTTGGTGGCTTCTTGTCACCTTAGTTATTTTAAATCACTACACTATCCGAAAGGAGGTGTTGTCTTGCACAGTGCAGTATAAAAGGTACACTATTCAGTGACTATAAAAAGCAAATTAAAGTAAAACACCAAGGGATTTTCAAGCTTACAATACGGTGCGGCGTGCGGCCGGCGCTGCATGTTGTGCGATTCAAGTACTCAAATCGCTTCCATCCAAGTGTAGAACAGATTCACCGTCAAACTGAAAGACACTTCCCAACTGTCCAAAAAAACACTTCTCATATTTACAGCACAAGTCCGAGTTCCAATCGTAGTATGAGGCAAGACAAAATAATTCTGTAGTGCATCAACACTCACTGACCGCAAATGCAAACTTACTACTACGCGCGGGCTGCCTTATGGGATACGGCAATAAAATCTTCTCTCCAGTCTCGCGCTATGACGTCACCAGATCACCTGGTGGTGCCTTGAGCTCTACGAGCACTAGGCACAAAAATCAGCTCGATCCTGCAATAAATGAAAATCGGCCCAAAAAGTGATATACGCCTTTTTGCATGAATGCCTTCATCGATTGCCTTTGATAATCGACGACCAGTCAATAAAAGGTCACACAATTCCTCTTCATTGATTGGTCATCAATTATCAATACCAGTTGATATATAGATTGGTAATGATTATCATCGATAAAGATGATGTCCAGTCCGTACTTTAAAGTCTCAGTTCTCAATGTTTGTGAGCCTCACACGATAGAATGCAAATCGATTTTATTCGTTACAAACTCCTTACGTTATCTTTGA
>JAHPZR010009210.1:7500-32500 GCA_019787425.1 Platygyra sinensis | reverse complement strand
GTTCGCAAATAGATTGCTTTTTAAGCCTTTATAGTTTAGCTCTTACTAGAGTGTCTTTTAGGGATTTTCCTTTGCGATATGAAATGAGGGCAGGCTCCTTGAAGATATTTCTCAGATATGGTTGGTTCTGTATAAGGTGCCATTTCCCCATGAGTATGTTCTTGAGGTTAGGCAACTGAGGGTGGTATTGCGTTACAAAGGGTAGTATTTTCTTGCGTGCATTTTTGTTTCTCTGTTCTAGCGATTTCTTTCTGTCAGAGAAATTGACCTCTGAGAGATGTTTTTCTACAGTTGTAGCTGGGTAATCTCTATTCTTAAGGCGTGTTGAAAAATTCTTCATGTTCTCCTCAAAAGTGATTTCAGAGGAGTTTGTTCTTAGAAGCCTTAACGCTTCTCCTTTAATAAAACCTTTTGTAACACCTGGTGGGTGGCACGAATAGGAATTCGTGTATTGGAAGGTCTCTGTAGGCTTGAAATGTGTTTACACGTCAAGGATAGAATCCTTGCTGAATCTGACACCTTTGTATATTTTTGTGTCTAAGAATGTAGCTTCTGTTTCTGAGGTCATGTTCAGCCGTGAATTTGATTCTAGGATGTAAGTTGTTTGCCTTTAGAAGAAATTCTTCTATTTCGTTTTTGCTCGTGTCCCATGCTGATATGACGCCATCGATAAATCGTTTCCAAAAGATTGGCTTGACGCTGCTCTGTCCGAGTATTTCTTTTTCTATTTTGGCCATGAAGATGTTAGCAAAGGCTACGGCCATTTTCGTACCCATAGCTGTCCCATGGGCTTGAAGATAATCTTTCCCGTTAAATTGAAACGAGTTTTCTTGTAGGATCAGATTGGGCATTTCTCTTAAATACCCGGTAGGGACTGGAGGGTTTCCTTGTTGTGGTATGTTCGTGTATAGGCTTGTGACGTCCATTGAAACAAGTATGACACTGCTAAGCAGTTTCAATTTTTCGATAAAGTTAATAAAGTCTGTAGTATCTTTGAGATACGAAGCTTGTTGTTGTGCTATTGGCTGAATAAGGTGGTCAACAAATGCTGAGATCTTTTCAGTAGGGCCGGAACACCCTCAGATAATAGGTCTATACCGACAAGCGTCGGTTTGTGAATTTTTGTAAGTGTGTAAAACACTGGTATTCGCTAAGGGTCAGGTGTAAGGGAAAGCCTGATTTAGCCGTCATTTTGTCAATGTGGCCTTCTGAGAGCAGCGATTTAATGAGTTGTTGAACTTTCTTGGTTGTTGTTTCAACCATTGGTTTTTCTAGAGGTCGGTAGTTGTTTAAATCGTCAAGTAGAACTTGACCCTCGTTAAGTTTGTCTTGTCTGCTCATCAATATGGTTGTGCTCGATCCCCTTATCTGATTTCTTGAGAATAATGCTTTTGTTACGTGATAGTTCTTTGAGAGCTTGGCACTCTCCCATAGATATATTATCTTTTGGCTTTATCAGTTCAGTTCTTGTGAGCTCAAATTTGACCTCTTCTAGGAAGGTTTCTAGAGCTACTGATGGCTGGACTGGTGGTTTCCAGTCCGACTTAACGTGGAAAGGATGAGGTTCTCTTTCTTCTCCGTGAAAAATATATTGTAGTCGCATTCGTCTCGCAAATTGATTGAAATCTGCGATAAGTTGGCGCCTGATAATATTTTCTTTTGTCACGGGTGTAGAGATGAACTTAAGGCCACGCGATAGTAGAGTCCCATCTGTCAGTTGATCATTTGACAGGTTTTTTTTACATACTTTTTGCGTGATTCTATGGCGCTACAAAAGCGTTTCTTGTCTTTGATTTTTCTCCGCTCTTTTCTTTTGCGGCTTTTAGCCGCATTGTTGTTTCTGCCCTTTTCCTTCCCTTTTCCACTTACTTCTAAGGAGCCAGATAAAGAACAAGGGTAAGATTCACTTTATGTATGAAAGTAATGTAACACGAGCGTGGGACCTAGCAAAAATCTGAGTCCCGATAGGATTTGAACCCATGACCTTCCGAACACCGGGCGGACGCTCTATCCACTGAGCTACGAGAACTCATGGAGAGCCATGTCATTTAACTGAGTTCTTATATGACATGCGTCTCCTGCCTCCTGCAGGATTGTCACCTTTGTTTTTTCTAGGTCCCACGCTCGTGTTACATTACTTTCATACATATATTTACCGAGCTGCAATTTCACCATCACTCATTTATCATTAAGATTCACTTTGTTTATTAACACATACTTGTGATCTCATTTGTTCTAAAAGTACATCAACTTCGCTAATCTTGGCTTTTAACTCTTCGGCTAGCTCGTTTACATTGTCACCTTTGTTGACAGGTTTCTTTCTAGCCGGTGGCTGCGTATTCTGGTGAGACGTTTGCTTAGTGACAGCACTTCTACGAGATTTATACTGTTCGAGCTTACAAAGTTTGATTGTTAAGCGTTCTATAACGTCTGTGGTGATATCTCACCAGGGCTCCTACTAGAGCCTGACCCGTGACCTCCGCGATACCGGTGCGATGCTCTACCAACATTGGGAGCGAGGTCAATTTATTGAGTTCATAGTTCGAATCCCGTTAAGTTGAAGTCCTGATTTTTCAGGCTTCTTCTTTCCAACTGCTTAAATCACTCTTCACTTTCATCTACAACCGCAGTACAAATATGAACTATTTCATATATACTTCGCACCATTTCACTGCACCGAGAAGATATGAACTCAATAAATTGACCGCGCTCCCAATGTGTGGCTTCATAGCTCAGTTGGTAGAGCATCGCATCGATATCGCGGAGGTCACGGGTTCGATTCCCGTTGAAGCCCTGATTTTTTCAGGCTTCTTCTTTCCAATTGCTTAAATTGGAAAATTTACTGCGATGATCACTCTTTACTTTCATACTTATATATAGTTAGGGTCTGGTCAACAAATATTGGGGAAGGGGAGGTGATGGGGCTGAGCAACTGAAAATATGGTGGTTATAGAAAATATATGAACCACCTCTTCCATCTGGCACAAAACTGAGTGACCCACCTCTAAATGAAGGTTGATAATTACATGGCCCACCCTCTTCAAAACATGACAATTTGTTATGTTCAGTTGAAAAACGAGCAGGAGTGTTTTATCGGGTTTAAAACACGTGCTGGGAGTGTTTTGAACGACTTTAAAGACATTCCTGGAAAAGCGTGTGCCAATAGAGTTCATAACAGTTATGGTTTTGTGAAGGTTGGAAATTAGGGTACGCGAAAAACATTTAATATTAACTCAGTATGAAAAAACTAATATTCATACTAATGAGAAGTGTTTTATCAGATGTTATAGTTCACCACTTAATTTTCTCCGTTTCTTAGGATCAATATCAGTATCTGGGCAACTGCGCACCTACCCCTCCCCAAACCCAACATGTTATAATAAGTTAATAAGTTAGTGTTACTGTTGGGTTAGGGGGCGGGTAGGTGCGTAGTTGTTATTGGTTTAAATTGATCACGTGACGCGATCGTGTTCATTCATGCATTTAATAAACTTGACGTTTCGTATGCTAGTCAACATACATTTTCAAAAGTATAATCGGTACAAATTTTTGGAAAGTTATTTATTAATTTATATTGTAACAATGGGGGTCTGGAACCTAGACAGTAAACACGTTTCAAACGGAATCTGTAACTCTTGAAAAAACAAGGTCTCCTTAACCTTACAGTGGTAGTCAGTCTTGCCGAACGCCAAAATGTCAAAATCGTCCCATTTTATGTTGCGACCAGTTGTTTTAACGTGATCAGCAACTGCAGAAGAGTGATCATGTTTCGAAAGGACCTTCAGTGAAATGTTCCGTTTTCCGCTCTTGAAGTCTTCTCTTCGCTGTCCCATTGTAAAAATCGTTGCAGTCCCAGCAAATAACTTTAAATGACTTAATTGTGATCAGTTGAGACGGTCCTTGTAAGGGAAGAAGGATTTGATGCGCCGGGTGATTTTGAAAAATAACTTGAACATTAACAAAAGAGTAGAAACGTCTAACTCAAGATTTAAAACGCTTAGTAGTATGATTGCTATGGAGACCTATATAAGGTAATAAAATAATAACATCTTTTTGGGGACTGTTGCAACTTAACGGGTTCATTTGGCTTGTTCTTGTTCTTTTTCAGGACATGATTTGCATTAAAAAAGATGGTGCCCTGAGGGTAGCAATAGGCCTTTTGCAATAAACGATCACATGGTACAAAATCCGCCATGCTGGAGGGCAAGCTCATTATTATTCCCGCACTGGAACTTTAAAACAAAGAGAACTCAACCAGTCAAGCGTGACTGGCCTTTGTTTTAATGTCCCTCTGCGGAAATAATAATGAGCTTGCCCTCCAACATGGCGGATTTTGTAACATGTGATTGTTTGTCGAAAAAGGCCTATTTGGAAGCAAAAGCCTTTTGAAATCCTCGACAACGGATTGCAACAATGAAGTGGTGGAGCAAATACGGAAGCATCGATAGGTTAGCGTGCGTAACTTGTAATCAAGTACGATGGCCGAAGACCAAGAGTTTATATGGTATTATCACCTTGTTTACTCTTTCTCTTCGGGGATCAGGAATAGCGCAGTAAAGCACTCGCCTCAGGCCCCATGCACCAGGGCGCCGCTCATATGTAAACATATTTCCGCCTTGGCATCACCAATGTGGTCTATATTAGAACTCCTATGACCAGGCCGGGGTCACGAGCGGGCCTGGTTGATTATGTTGCTGCATGGTTCTCGACCTCCAAATCTAATTCGATTTTGATGCACGAGGTGTTAAATAGATCTTATTCGTATCCTAGGTGGTCGACTGGAACTAGCTTGCAAGTGAGGCTGATGTGGCGAGTCTTTTCAAATGCAAATGGTTAATCTCTTTTTAATGATATTCCCCCGCATGCAAGCTAGATCCAGTCCAATACCGAGAATACGACTACGACACAGCTTGATCGTCGGCCTCTAAAGAAATAGTCTATATGGGAAGAATATTCGTGAAGAGTAAGCCTTTTTTCAAGGGAAAAATAGAAGCATCGCTGGTAAATTCATACATTAAAACCCGCGTATAAAAACCTAGAATTTTTGTGTTCAAGCTGAACTAAATTCTTACATTTTTAGGGTACCTTTTCATAATTCAGCCTGATTAGGTTCTGAAAAGCCCTTTAATAAGTTCCTATTTTTTTAGTGGTTGTCTTAAAGGAAGCATTCGCAGAAATTTCATACTACTAGTACATGATGGTTTAGCACTTGTATTTTCAACAACAACAAAGATATGTACAATAACTCTCTGTCAGAAGTTTCTCACACAATCAAAATCCAGAATTTAGAAGATCAAGTGAATGGTTTTTCAGTATAAAGAACGTATATATTTTTTTCTCTGCCAGGCTGAACAAGTTCTTATATTTTTGGGTATTTAAATGCCAAATTTGAGGTTCTTAAATCAATAGGTTCTTATCCGGGGTTCTTACATACTTGTTTTTACTGTATCAGTGGTTTTGAGATTACACTATTTTCCCTCTCAAAATTGTGGAATAGTTTGAATGCAAGTTCCGTAAAATACTTGCTCTTGTCGCGATGACTTGTCACTCGACTCTTCACTTCGTGTCTTATTCTTTCCCGCTCTTCTTCAAGCTTGTTCAACCGGTTTTCAACAGGTTTTCGATTGACGGACGTCACTCACGTGTCAGTTGTTACACTCGCACATCCATTTCAACTCATTTCCGATCGACACTCTGATATATACATGTAACAAAAGAAACCGAGCCAATTTCATCGCGGTTTATTTTTCATTGTACAGCTAAAATCCACAGTTACTACAAAAATTGCAGTAAATTAATGAATATCCTGACAAAGTTAACATGTCATTAAAAGCTTCAAATTATGGTTTATAGCAGTTGCCCTACAATTATCTCTAACTTTCTTAAGTAAAATGCGACAAAGTCTTTTGTTATAACGAGATCATGTTGATTTCGTTTCAAATGACTTGACATGCTTGAACGCAACTTAATTATAACTACCTTGAGTTTGAAACCACTGTATTATTGGTACTATTTTATTGACTATGTAAAATTAAATCAGTGAGACTTGAAAGCCGTTTACCTCGTGACAGTAAGACTTTTTTCGCCCCAGTTGCTGCAAGAAATTCCCTTGTTGCTGTGATAAGCCATCCATGGAGTCAAAGGATCTTAGTCGCGGTATTTTGAGTTGTTCTGGCCACGTACAAAATATAAACTTTAAATTTAAGTAAATAATAATTTACATCGAGAGGAATACGCCAAGAAAAAATATCTAACGAACAAGAATGGTTAATGATGAAGAAGACTGGCACAGATTGCAAACGACAAACTTAAATAATTTAGACTATACGTATAAAATATGCACAAACCGTGACTTAGCTCGTGACTTAGCTAGTACTTCATGTATATATCCCTTATTATAGTGTATTATATACACTATAATACGGGATACATGAAGTACTTAGGGTCAAAACAAGGTATCCGCTGAGCAGTATCACGTGACCATATCAAGGGCCCTAGCTTAGAGCTCATCGAGGTCACGTGGTTTTTGTAAGATGATTGAGTTCTGGGTTTTGATTGGATCACTGGCCCGAGCGAGGTTGAGGTTGTTCAATCGCAAAAAAGAAGGCCAAACAATATAAACAGAAAATTGTACCTCAATGATACGAAACTCTTTTCAAATTTCTGAGTTAAGTTAGTCCGGCTTTGAACAAACCAGAACCGCCGGGCTAGGCTTGGCTAAATCTATGATTCACATTTTGCGCGTAACGGTATTACATTTTAAGAAACAATTACATCCTGTGGCATAACAGTGTAAAGAAATATTTCGCCTACTATTGCATAGTTATGAGATATTCTGGATAACACTGGTTATCGTAAAATACTACAAAAATAGATGGCCTTACTTGACTATCAACTACTGATTCATACAATATCTCGGGTCTTGAAGGGTGCTTCTCGGGAGGCACTTTCATGTTAGGGTTGCCTAAACAATACTGCCCGACCAGGACCCGGGCAAGGTACATGTAACGGCGGCCCCCGTCTCCTGCCCTGGCGTAACGGAGTGAATAAGAGGCGTCTCTTGCAAAATACGTACCTTGTCCATACACAATTCCTGAAAAGGAACACAAACTGCAAGTGAGGGGAAGGATTCCAACACAAAACAGCATTAACAAATGAATGAAAACGAAAGCTTAATTTCATATGATCAGAAAAAGGCAACGACGATCAGAACTGAATGTGGATACTTCGCTAACTCAGTTGAGATACGTGGCCCCAAAAAAGAACAGGTCTCCCATATGTGTGAACTCTTCCAATAATGTCGGGAACGGGTACCTGACAAATAAGTCCCAGGTTTATATCTCAAATTGTTTACTGTCGCTTTTCTCGATTACAGAATTCTTCCGTTCTATATCTCGCTCTCTCTGCTCCCACACCAAAAAACGATCTTATTACGCTGTTTCGCAATCAAAGTTCAATGTTCAAAAGAGATTGTCTTTCACTAAATAACGATAATGGCCATGCTTTCTTGTCACGTTATGTCACGCTATGTCACGCTTCCGACAATAAAAATTATTTCAACCTATTGTTATTTGTGTCTCAAATTCTGTGGCTATGTTCAGAACGACACCTGATGGAGAATTTAGACTTCAGACATGTTAATATTTCTGTGAAAAGGAGACCGCGCAGTCTTAGCAACGAACAAAAACAACCCGGTCGAGCTATAAATAGATTTCTAATAATGGTATACGGGGATTCTTTCATTATCTTCTCTCTTTCACTTGGGATCATGAATTGTGCAATGCTGAGCTAGGGCGCTTGCCCTCCACCATTGTAGTCAATGTTCAAACTCTCGACCTGACGTCGATCATTGTTGCTTTTTATCGTCCTTGCTCTGTGTTTTTTTCATCAGTTGGTCTGCATGTTTCTTCTCCTTTACTCCAAATTGTAATTAGATTTCGATCCACGACCTCAGATAAATTGGAAATATTGCTCTTTCATAACACTCCTTAACTTCCAAAGCAATAGTGTGACCACTTACCGTGGGCCCCACAGAAGCTTCTGTTAAATCCTTGAGTGTTGATATGGCTGACATTTTTAGCATCGGTTCCATGAAACAACTGCCGTTCATAGTCCCCGCCAATCTCTTTGTCCATCTTCTGTTTCCTTACCATGTAACACTGGTAAAGATGAGGATTCTGAATTCGTTCTATTTTCTGAATATTTACTCCACTTGCGGTGGTCTTCAACTTGCGCATGACTTCTTTATATTCAGTGGAACTTTTTGAGAGCGGAACCGTGTGCACTGTCATGTCAGCTCTTGGAATTTTCGCCCAGTGTTTGGGAAGAGAAATTCCTGAAGACAGAAATGGTTACTACCTGTACCTTAACACAATGTATATCAATTTGGAAACAGACAAAACCATCTCTTATCTTTTCAAATGATGAAAAATTGAGGTCGTTTTTTTGTCAAAGTAACCGTTCAAAAATTCGCAAATGGGTGTGGGAAAAGCTTAGGAAATTTCGCGGTGGAGACAAGATCCTCAGTACTCGGTCCAAAAGCTTGCAAAACATTGGGCTAGCAGTTGAACAACTGGATTGTTTGATTTAAGTTATTGGTTATTTAGAAGGAGTTATGATACCAGCTTTTTTCCCAAAACTAACTAATGCCGTACTGTGACTTACCTTCTTCAGCTCCCTTCACCTTTCGCTTCAATGTAATTTGTTCACCGGTTCGTTGACCGCGGCCACTTTTTGCCTTCAGATCAAGGATAAACTTCTCTCCACGTAAAGATACCTTAACTGTGGGCGCATGTTTGCAGTACGCAATCTCAATCTTCGCGTTTGCTCTGGGATAGAAAACCACTTCACTCCCGCGTATTTTGTAACTCCATTCAATGTTCTTTGGCATCAATAACGCCTGTTCTTCCACCTGGTTCTTCTTCGTCCTCTCGTTAATCTCTTTCCAGATCTCCCCGACCATGCAGGACACGTCAGTGGGTTGACCCCGTACGACAATGCGATCAACATCAGCCTCAACTTCAAGATTGACGTCACGGTCCTCGGCCTTTCTTCTCAGTCTGACAATCTGTTTGTGGGAAAGTTGACTAACAAGCTCATTTTGGACTTTATCCATAATACATGCTTCCGAAAAACCTCTCTTTAAAGATTCCAAGGCTTTGTCCACGCCTGTATTTTTCTTTCCGAGGACAGAAATTCGCACAGAGAGCTCTTGACTCGGGCGTTGCGCCTGTCTCATTTCACGTTTTTTTAGCTGGTCAGTTTCTGTTTCATTTGAAATTGAGTCTAAATTTATGGAGACTGTTGAGCGTGATAGGCCTCTTCTAAGTCTTCCAAGTTTGGAGCCAATACTTTTGTATAGCACCCTCACCGGGTAAGCGGGACTGCGGGATTTGTGCTTCGCTTTCAATTTGTCCATTTCCTGTTTAAAGGCAGCAGTTAACAACCGATCTTGCTCAAACACGACAAATCGAATGTCCTGCACTTTAGACCCAGAATTAGCCCGGCAAAAGCTGATCGTTTCTTCTAACATTATTCTCGAGGCTGCATTCCGTGGAAAGTTGAGGTTTCCTGTTCCCATGACAGGAAATGCAATGGACTTCACTCCAAGTTGTCCACCCTTTTGCAGACACTTTTGCACAATGGACCGTAAAGACTGAAGGAAAAGGGAAATAAAATTTGTAAGAGTGGACTAGCATTGCGCAAGTCCTTGAAAAACTGTGTTTAATATATACTAGAACAGTGGATAGTGTTGAAGGAGCGCTCTGATTGGCTAGTCAAACTTCGAATATCCTTTGCTATTTTCCTCCGAGCGACTCGGGAAAAAAATGTTTTCCCGGTTTGCATCCGTGACAAGTGAAGAAGTCATCCAAATTATTTTTTTGTGGTGTATATTCTCTCGCTGTTTTAGTACATACTTAAACAACTATTCTCCTCAGTGTCGGAGGCTGGCGGTGGATATTTACCTTGCCGCTTCGCAGCTCGGTAAATATCTACCACTAGTCACCTCCACTTTGTTGTAATTGAAGAGTTGTTAAATATTTCCTCTTACTGATTCTAAAGAATCGTTCGAGAATTATACGAGGAGTGTGTCACATCATTGACAGAAACGCCCAACTAGTTACCATCCATTCTCGTCCCCAGAGCCCACGATCCTTTTGGTCTGTGATTGGGATCGAGAGCTCTGGCCCGACCCGATTTTCTGAACATGCACAGAGTAGTCGTTTCGCATTCTCAACCAATCAGATTTGCTAGATATGACGGGAAGTCCGTGAATCGCGGACTTCCGGTTTTAGACCAAACCAGAGCTCTCGATCCCAACCACAGGCCAGAAGGATCTTGGGCTCTGGGGACGAGAATGGTTACCATCTTGAAGTTTATAATTACTTGAATTTAACCTCCTAGTCAGTTTGTTGCGAGAGCCTTTCATCGGAGCAAAGTGGGTGATTGTGGACTGTATTTGGAGTGTTGATTTTTGGGAAGGATGTAAAAGCAGAGAACTAAGGCAACAACCATAGGACGAACTCACATAATGCCTGGCCGGGATTTTTACACGGTCCAGCTAGCGCTCACGCAACCGTGCCACCCCTGCTCATCGATCGTTTTGAAGGATCAGTTTCAGGTACGAAGAAAAATATGCTTACCGCCTCCCCTTTGCCACCGTTCCATTGGCCACAGCAAGTGTTGATCACGTGATTAGCCAAGGGAGAACCAGGAGAGACAGCAATGTCTCCAGCGTTTGGAGTTGTCATTTGAGAAACGCCAGCCGTGATAATCGCTTGAGAGGTCGCTCCGACCGAACAGACCAATGCGTCAGCCTGTAGTTTGAAGCAAAACCTCAGATTAATATTGTAAAGTACCAAATAAAGGATAACAAAGCAACAATAACTATGATAGAAAAACACCAAAGAAGAAAGTCTAAAGCATAACTGGAACAAGGATGGGTAAGGATTAAGGCCAATTAACACGGACTAAAAACGACGAACCTGACAGAGTTCTTTTAGTTCGAAACTTATGTTGCTTTACTAGAGTTAGGTCGACAGCGGGGTTCTGAAGGGTGTTTGAGAAACACGTTGATGAAAAAATAGTCCTAACTAAGAGGAAAACGAGCTAAGAACTACATTATGGTTTAACAAAAGGAGATTATTAAAATCGAGGATTTTAAATGATATTAAAAGGAGCTAACTCTAAGCGGAGTTAAATTGTGTGATAATAGAGCAGAATCATAACAAACAGTTTAGAACTGATGGGTTTTCTAACTGCATTTACACCCGCTTTCAGTGTTACGGGCATAGGAGGTAGCCTTTGCATGTAATACTGAAAGCGCGTGTAAATGTCCTTAATCTGATTGATAGTTCAGTTGAACACCGATCTATAATTGATAACTAATCATAACTTGGTTGAGCACAGTATCGGAAACTGTGTGCACAGGTTTGCTCATCACTCACCTTCTCCGTCTCAATCTTTCCAGTTGTCCACGATATTTTGTGATGGCCTCGATTCATAACCAAGGTGAACGGATTTGTCCCGCTAACAGCATGCTGATTTTCGTCGTCAACGTCATCACTGCCACCACGACCGCCATCGTCATTATTGAGTTCAAAGCCATCATCAGTATCATCATCATCATCATCATCATCACGATTATCAGCAGCACCACCGCAACCTAAACCGTCGCCATCGCCTTCCTTATCATCTAGGTTCTGGCCAAAATTCGTCTGCACTTGTATCGCACAGTTTTGCTCCTTTTCCACTAATTTCATAAGGCGATCTCCTTTTCCACTCTCAAAGTACCGCCGGAGTCCTGGCTGTTTCACATCAAAATGTATTAACACGGTATCTTCTATGAGAGCAATAAGCTGTCTTCTCACATCAGTTAAGCTTTTTTTGTTTCCCGAAATGACAAAATCATAATCGTCTTTCCCCTTTTTGATTTTCACTTCAAAATCGTTTAGGTTATTTTCAATGGAGCGTAAATCTTCCGGACGAAACTCAACAAGATACCTTCTGACAATCTCTGATGAACATGCAAACTGTTCTTCCCTGACGCAGTTGTCTTCCAAGAAGGTGCTGAGCTTCTTTACTACCTCATTGACGTCATCGTGGAACCCAGTGACGAAAATGTCATTCCAGTTGCTCTGATGGATACGGACAGCTGTTTCAGTGTTGATTTCGTCACATAACTCGCGCCATTCTGGAGTTTTTAACAAACACTCTCTCTTATCATCCACTAGGACTTTTTCTTCCAACGTCAACCTGTTAACCAACCTCTCAGCCTCTTCCCAGTGTGCAGCTGAAGTGCTGACAATTCTGGCACCGGAGTCTTTGTCAATGACGAACACTGCCTCGATATCGTTATTTTCTAACTCAGTTTTCACCCTCTTTAACCCTTCGTCCGACCCCAAAACTTCCAAGATGCTGCAGGATAGAGGTAAACCCTTTTCAACCATGTCCAACATTTGTTTGAGAAACTTCGTCGTTGCTTCATTAAAAAGTGACTCAGGACCTTCGAAACATATTTCTTTACTCTCGGTACTTAGCCTTATTTCCAGCTCCTTGTTGTTTTCCTGGAGTCTCTCCACAAACTTGATCTTCTCCAACAGAATTAGGCGTTCTTTTGGAACATTTGAAAATGTTTTCTTCAAGTAGGTTTTTCTGGTCTCCTCCTGGTATATCTCTTCCAATTTTGATCTCAGCTTCTCCTCATAATGCTTCACAGCTGTGCTGAGGGAAACAATTCTGGTAACAAAAAAACCATCGATAAGTTTGACCAGCGGAGGGTCTACTCCGAAGCAGGCACGAATACTAGATAACTGTGCCACCACGGCTCTCCAGGAGTCCTTGTTGACTTGAACATCGCTCTTTGCAAATTTGTCGAGGTAATCTTGTATTTCATCGATGCACTCGGACTGCCACGAATCAAATTCGTCTCCTCCTTGGTACACGATTACAGCCACTTTGTTATTCGGTTCCCAGGTAATTTTACACTTCTTTGCTGCCAGGAAGTTGCTCAGTTGATCACGAAATGCTGAAGTGGTGACGAATTCCATTACATCCGGATCTACAGCTAGGTGTACTTTTTGTCCTTTCATTTCCGACTGCTGTCTCAGTTGGGCGTGATCAGCGCCACCGGTGGTAGTTCCCAGTCTATCTGAATCGTTTGGCAAGTCGCTTTCCTCGCTTTCTAGAAACTTACGATACATTCTGATAGACAGCTGCGCTTTATTTAAGACATGTGGTTTTTCTTTCTGCCTAGCTAAAACTCCTTTCACATCTGTGAACGAAAATAATACAAGAAAAGAGTTACACAGTAAGTAGAACCTTTTCCTCTGAGAGAGTTTCAGTGTGGCTCTCTTCTGTATGGCCATGGTTATCTTCTCTTAAGAACTTTCAACAAAAGATAGCCGAACCGAGGTGAATAGTGGTGGATATTTACCGAACCGCGAAGCGGAGAGGTAAATATCCACCACTTTCACCGACACTGAGGTGAATAATTGTTTTAGTATATACCACACAAGCTGAATAACTAGCGGCCCAAAGAGTAACTTTATTTGTGACAATATGCCGAGAAAAGCCATTTTGTTTTTCTTCGGCTGCTCGGAGGTGAATAAAACTTGGCTAATAACCTCCAAGCTAGCCAATCAGCGGGCGCGAAAAACACTATTCACTTGTGTGGTATATACTAATTAACAATTATTCCATGAGCGCGCGTTGGATAGGAGATGATAGATAGCCAACGAGGCGCGTAGCGCCGAGTTGGCTTCAATCATCTCATATCCAACAAGCGCGAATGGAATAATTGTTTATATTAAAAACGTCCCCAAAATATAGAAAACTAGACTACAATAAAAACAAAAAGACCCAAAAAACCACGCATACGCTCGCCATTTTTTAAGATCATAGTATAATGGCTCATATACCATGATGGCTTAGCCAATGAAAACTCTCGAATTGCATTATCCAATGATCCAGTTTTTAATAAATAAGAATATTCTATTCCGAGTTGCCTGTTGCCTTTGTCTCAAAACGAGATCTCATGCAAAACGTTTTTTTTTATGACACTAATTGGCCGTTTTTACGCTAGAGACGTTAAAGTTGTCTAGACAGCATTAACGTTTAAGACGTTAAAGGCGTCTGGTATAAAAACGAGACACATTTAAGTACACGGCCTAACAAAGAAAAAATACTTTTTTTAATAACAAAGACTAGTTCTACACACGGACGACACTGGAAACTAGCAACTTTTAGCGCGTCAACATACAAACAAATCTACTAGATGGTAACATGGCAGGCAGTTGAGGGCGTCACGTTTTTATACTAGACAGGTTTATAACGTCTCAAACTTTAAAGGCAACTAATAAGAGCGTCCTTTAGTCGCTCTTAAAAGAAGACATTAAAGAAGACAGACGTTAAAGGCGTCTTCCTTATTTTTCGTTTTTATACTAGACGTTAAAATCGTCTCGAGACAGTTTTAACGTCCGAGACGGCATTAACGTCCCTAGCATAAAAACGGCCAATGAGTTTGATGTGCCAGTGAACTTATAGATGGAAATAGTTTCATAACAATAGCTTCGCACGAAGACTTGTTTTGACACAGAGGTAAATGGCAACCCTGAAATGGCCTATTGTTATTTACATACCTTTTGGATCTTGAAATACAACCACAGCTCTACCGCTTTTTGGTATAAATTCTACTCTCTCCACAGGACCCCCTCCGTATCTTCGACTTTCAAAGTACAGCTCAATGGCATCATGGGTGGTATTATTCGAAATACCGCTGACAACAATGCTTGTACTTACAGTAACTTGTTCGATGATAACCTTAGCTGAATCCAAGCCTCTTTCTTCGCCTTTGGTCTTGATTTTACTGAAATCTAAGTGTTTTGTACCAATAACAATCAGAAAAAAATTGAATTAAAAGAAACGGAGGTTCCTGTCCTCTTCCCGTTTAAAAACCAAGCTAATTTACAGTGCAGCCCGAGCTACATTTGTAAAAATACAAACTAGCTTCAGATTGCTCATTCACTATGACAACATAAAAAACGCCAAGAAGCGTAACCCCCCCCCATGTGTAATATTTATTATTTACTGTAGTGTAGGGTGATCGAGCCCCGGAATTAGTCTGTACTTAATAATCTGAATAACTCAGATTTCAATTCCTGTCGTACACTAATTTCCTCTTTGGCAACCGAAGCAAAACTGAAGCCTTTTTTTTCTCGACGGTGCTAGTCACCTCCGAGTTAACCAGGAAGGAGTCGTGAATAGCATATATATTTCTATGGTATGTACATGAACTAACAAACTCATTTTAAATGGCATTTACGAACACAATGTTTCTTATGCTGACGTGGGTTCCCTTGTTACACTTACTCAAATGGCTATAAATCTTGTTGGTTTTCGAATATTGGCATGCGTAGGAGTACCTTTAGAAAAACCAACATTAAACAATGTTGATTTGGTTGCAACAGTGAAATCAACAAATTTAAACAAATGTTCTCTCCGGGAAATGCTCTATATTTAGAGGCCAAGAATTCCATGAGTATGAGACTGGGATGACGATATAAACATGTGAAGCTGTTTCTGGACAAACTGAAAGTATGGGAGGACAACTGTGAAATTTTGCTTGTCCAAGCCAAGAATGTACTAACGGGAAAAATTTAATTTGTATCTACTTTCCATACACAAATTTGAATACACGACTTACAACACGAGTTTCGTCTACGACTTCGTCAGTTGATTGCAAACAATATTTGGATAAGAAGACAGTTCGTGTAGCAACACACAAAAATAGTTCTTATTTTGTTCTTGTTCTGACGAGCTCGTAGACGAAAACGTATGTTCTAAACCGCGTGTGCAAGTTAGTGTGTCGAAAACTAATGCATGTTTTCCTCATACAATGTTTTACATTGTCTTCAGGCACTCTACTGCCGTAAGAGCCACCATAAGACGAAACCAACAATGGTTTGGCCCGTCACTCAGGCGTGCCATTCCAATACCTGGTACAAGGCCAAACTTAAGAAAAACTGTAACGAAACGGGTTGAAATAGGCTGACAGTAAGAGAAATACAGGTACAAGAGAGATTTGTCAACCTTCTTGACTTACCAGTTATGTCATGGGCCATTGTGATCAGGGCTTTATCATTTCTCATCATTACGTCCTCCACCTCTTCACCGCTCATTGCCTTGATGAAGTTCACCAAGCAGTCTTTGGTCGTCAACTCACTCAGTCCACTAACAAGCAACTGATTCTGTTGAAATCGAGACTGCTCTATTGCTTCAGCCTGACGAACATTCTGATCTCCACTATTCTCTAAACTTGACAAGCTCTGTGCAAGTCTTATTCCTCTCTGACCACGCCCTTTGTTACCACTATCCCGTGACCTAATGCGGTTTCCGTGATCGCGTCTGTTTGGATGAGCTGTCTGACAGCTGCTTCCCTTGTAACCTCGACCTCTGTTCTTTGTTTTCGGTTTCGAGGAATTTCCTCGACTAGGCCGGTTCCCATCCCAGAAGAGAGTTTTTCTGAAAAGGACTGGAGGTAAAGAGCTGGATATTTTCGAAGCCTTTTTAAATTGTCCGTCCGTCTCCTCGGGGAATTCTTCTGGCTTTGACTGTGAGTGTGGTAGAGGTGAAGTTAATGTTGACTGAGCATGTGATCGGGGTGAGGTTGGTATTGACTGGGCATGTGGTGGAGGTGGAGGTGGAGGTACATGTGGTGGGAGTGGGTTTGTTAACTGGGCATGTGGCTTGGGTGATGTTGATGTCCACTGAGCATGTGATGGAGGTGGAAGTGCATGTGGTGGGATTGGGTTTGTTAATTGGGCATGAGGCTGGGGTGAGATGATATTTACTGAGGATGTGGTGGAGGTGGAGGTACATGTGGTGGGAGTGGGTTTGTTGACTGAGAATGTGGTGGGGGTGAGGTTGGTATTGACTGGGTATGTGGTGGAGGTGGAGGTAGAGGTGGAGATGGAAGTGCAAGTGCTTGTGGTGGTGGTGAGTTTGTTGACTGAGCATGTGTTGGGGGTGGAGTTGATGTTGACTGAGAATGTGGTTGAGGTGAGCTTGGTCTTGACAGTATTTTGTGTGGGCGTGTGGCTGGTGTCCAATTTGCATGTGGGGGTGGGGATAATGCTGGTTGCTCGTTTGATGGGGGTGGGGTTGGTGTCAACTGTGCATGTTGTGAGGGTGGAGTTGAGGTTGACTGGGCATTTGGTGGGAGTGAAGGTGGTGTTAGCTTTGCACGTGATGGACCTTGGGGTGGTGGTATATTTAGACGCGGCTTGTGTAGGGGTGCAGGTATGTAATGGCTGTGGGAATGGTATCTTCTTTGCAGCCGTTCGTCCTTCTAAATTTTGGCACTCGTCATCATGTCCTGCAAAGTCAATAGGCAATAACAGCATAAAGTCGGTATATTCCTTTCTTGGCGTATCAGTATTATATCTGTAGGAGGTGGTAACTGCTCAAAATATGGGGCAGAACACTCTTGTCGGAGTACTTGTATTATTGTGCTAAAGGGGACCAGTATGGATATGGTTTCAAACAGAAAGATAAATGACAATTATAGTGACTTAAATGTGTTCTCATCAATAGAGATATCGGGCCTATTACCTAACGCAGCGCAAAATTTCTAGCTCTTTCCCTGTGACCATCGAAGATATCTGGTTTGGTAAAATCGCTTGCTTTACGTCTTAAGCACTTTATAGGAGATCAAAATCTGCTATTGCACCCCATAAAGGAACTCTGAGTATGATCCCCTGAGTTACGCTTGGGTATACAAATTAAACAATTCCAAGACGACAAATGAGATATCGACTAAATTATCAACAGTAAAACTTAGTATTCGTGCCTTTCATGCCTTCGCAAAAAATAGGAAACCGATCGAAATATTTTCTTAAATCGTGAAACAAAAATCGCTGTCATGAAGATTGTAAGCCATCATTTGATGCTATTAATGGGTAGCCAGGTATTAACAAGGTCTCTTCGGCTGACTCAGTTGCTATGATCGTTTTGCAGTCCAGAAGAGCAGGCATCTCATTTCAACATTATCATTTTCGTTTTGATAGCAAGGGCTCGGAATGAAATAAAATCCCCCGCCACCAATTGAAATTACCTTTTTGCAGATTTGTAAATTATAGCATCTATACATATAGTTGAGACTTGCAGAGTAGCGGGAAAGGTTTTGGTATGAATACACTGATCAAATGTGGATAGCCAGAATCAGCGAAAAAAGCGCAGGATCTTAAACAGCTTAGCTGCGAAAAAGAAAAAAACAAATGAGAAGTCATCCTAAATCCACTGCAATGGAGGTATAACTGGTACGTTACCAAAAATTGCTCCTTTGGAAAACTTTTGCTGTGGAAACAAACTGTAGAAGAATTCAAACACATTTCTAAGCCTCTGTGAAGAAATGAAAGCAGCAAATGCTGCGATTGCGCAGATCGAAACAGAAAAAAATAGGAAAAAGAGTTAAAAAGACCATGTTTCTGTAAACATTTTTCTCGTTTCGAGCCTCTTTAGAAGAGTTAAGAGCATGTTTAATCAGCATACATAATGATCCCAGAGACCCAGAGAACTGTTGAAATGGCTTTTTTCAGGCCTTTACATGCACCGTAGACTTCATTCAAGTGATTCAAAAGTGATTACGTGATGAGGAATTACCTATCATCGTCATCGTCATCATCATCATCATCATTTATTTGCCTTTATATTACAACAGATTAAAAAAAAGAAAAAAATGAAATAAATAATAATATGCAATGGAAAATATGTTGCCGAAAAGATTTCGACAGATGCAAAATCCTTCGCATGGATAAGATTTGCCTCGAACTTGGTACTTTTGAGAATTTGCAGTAGCTGTGCTGGAAACTTTGGCCATCCGAGTCAAGAGATGTTTGTCATCACGTGATCACTTTTTTTAATCACGTGAATGAAACCAACGGCGGTTGAAGCGGTCTGGAAAAATGCCATTTCGATAAACATCTAAGATCAATAGTATCAGTATTGCAAATAGAAGACCATTATGATCAATTACACTCACCTTCCAAGTTAACGGAAAGGCTGTTGTTCATTCTCGATGAATCTTTAAATGGACAAAGGTGATTAGATTATGGTCAGCTGTCGGGAAATGTTGTTTGTCCTTTTCAGTTTAAGAAGGGCAAGGGGTGGAGGGTGGGGATAGTTGCTGAATGAGGGTTTCTCCTTGTAGTATTTGTTTTGTGGACTGCTTTGACGGCTTTGTGCATTTCGAACTGAGGTTTGTAGGAAAGCGATTATTCCAACTATATAGTTACGTGCCAGAGGAAGAATGAGCCCCTCCCAGGGGTTTTAGGGAACAAAGGGACTGGAACATTTCTTTTTAGGGAACAGGGGATCTTTTCAAATTATTTTCAGGGAACAAGGGAACTCTTCATTGGATTGTTGGGAACAAGGGAACATAGATTTATCTTCAATAGTATATATTTTTTAACTTTCCCAGACCCTAAAATATACAATCTCTTACGTTCTCGAGTGTCAGGAGAGATTATGTTCGAGATAATTATTGTTACGAGCTGTGCATGGCATACATTCATACAGTTCGAGAAAGTATCACAACTGTACCAGTTACTTTAGCAATATGAAAATTAATTAATATACCACAATGGCCAGGAAACGCCCACGGCACAAGAGACGGAAGTAAAGCCCAGTTTTCCCAGCCAACGGGCATCTGTTTTGATTATGGCACTTTGTTTACCGTGGACACCTCAACAGCTACCCTCCGCATGGCAAGCAGTTTCACTAGTTCGGAAGACTATTTGAAGCATCTGCATCTGTTTGGAGAGACGTTTGCACTTCACACAAAGACTGGCACCACGGTCATAGTACAGATCCCTCAGGCAATTGAGAGACTAGAGGAAGTTTACTCCTTTGACACAAAGTGTCATGCAGGCACGAGCCTTATTGGTACCACAGCGGTGACACAAGGCCCTCAAGGAACTGTTTCATCCGTTGTCATGGAAGATGAAAGAAGGAGCCTGAAGTCCGCGTGACATCAAAGACCTGCCATGCCTACTGGACCGTTTCAGTCCAAGCTTGCCACCAAATTTAGTATCAAGTCTTCTAACGCTTGTTGTCGAAAACATATTTTCAGAAAAGAGAAGTGGTGCAACTGACATACCCCATGCCCCTACAGCTTGAATTCGATTACAGATTCAGCACGGCAATCAAGAAACAGCTGAAGAGGCAATGTTTTACACCATTTGCTTACCTCACAGCTCCCAAGTCCTGTTACCCACAGGTTTTCCCCACCACATATTACAATGATTTACCCAAGTTATGCCCTCCAAAGGCACTCAAATTATTTGAAAAGCAGGTGAGTGAAATAAGGAACTGGAGAGCAATGTATGGTCAGAGTGTCCCCAAGAAAACAGTGCGAAACATGACAACAAAGGACAATCCAGGAACTCTGCCAATAAATTTGTATGCAGCTGAATCTCTGACTATACAGCCCCTATATTTCAGTACTGAGTAAAACAGCAGCAGCCCCAGTGCCACATAGGAAAAAAACAGAGACATTTTACAAACTGAGCCAAATTGTCTGTTAAAGCTGATTCTAGCTAGTGATACTTATCAATTGTTTATAATGGCCTGCTGCAAGAGAATGTGTGTTGGCTTGAAGGTAGTGAAATCCAAAGTGTTTATTCAACATTGCTTTAATTCAGTGTTGTTCACGGAAGATGCAGAGAGATGTGAGCAACGTTGTTTGTGCCCAAACCTGCTATAACTACCGTGAAGATACCTTAGAGCTTGAAGAAGATTTTTTTTTTTTTTTTTTTTTTTTATTAGACGTTTTTTATTTACTTACTTTACAAAATTACATTATTTACACCATTTACATTACAATACTCAATTACAATAAACTATTTACATCCTTGCAATACAAGAAAAAACATATAACGAAATTGACACGTATCATTAACTGGAACTATAACTTCTACTTTATCCTCCTATTTACACAACGATTGACTATACAAAAATTGTTTTCGGAGTTACACTAAAGATCGGCTTTAAATTCATGTAAATATTAATTACAGCTAAAAAACAAGGAGAAGATTACAATAAAGTTGGATTGTACAAAAGAACGTCAACTGTAGAGGGAAGCAAAACAAAAAAGAAATGGGGGAAAGAGAGATAAAAGGGGAAGATAAATAACTGAGTTGATATGTATAATTGTTGACTCTGTAACTAGTGCCTTTCTTTCCTACATGTATTAACATCGTTGCTTCGGCTACTCGGAAAGTTTTTCAAAAATAAATTTATACTTAAGATTAGCTATAAATTCATTTACTGATATCTCGCCATGCATTAATTTCTGATTGTACAAGTAATATTTGGCATATAAAAAGGTGAAGTTTAACTTTCTGATAATCAAAAATTGAAGTCCATCCTTGACATATGGAACTGTCGGAGTCTTACATTATTTGGAAGGTGCCTAATAGCTAAAAGTCTTGGCATCTCACAACTGATACACTCTATATCCAGCCTTGATGTTCCTCTCGAATATCTTAACGCTGTGAATTCGGCCATATTTAAATTCATTTGGAAAAATAAAAAGGACAAAATTAAGCGTAAAGTGATGTTTTTAGATTACGACCAAGGGGGTCTACGAGCACCAAGTATATATGCTTTATCAAAATCATTGAAGTTAGCTTGGATCTCTAGACTATTAGCTGTTGACCATAGAAGTGGTGAATCTTGGAAGGCGATTCCTAACTATTTTTTCGAAAGATACGGAGGCCTAAACTTCATATTACGATGTAATTATGACAAGAAATTTCTCGATCAGATTCGGCTACCTCAGTTCTATAAATTGATTCTCCTGTATTTCTTGGAACTAAAAGAATCTTTTCTTAATCAGTCCGGCCAAGAACAAATTTTATTTAACAACAAAAATATTTTAATCCACGGTCACAGCTTTTTTACAGGAACTGGTACGATCGTGGCGTCTATCTGGTGCATGATCTTCTCAAAACAGATGGGAATTTTCTTTCTTACTCAGAATTCATCTAAAAATATGATCTTAAATGCAACTTTCTTATCTACTTTCAAGTAGTTTCTGCTATTCCTATAGACTTTGTAGAAAGTGCGAGGGCTAACCCTACGGACAGATCAGATATGCTGTTAAATAGCATGTTTCAGTTTTCCCCAGAGATCTCTTTGAATTTAACCCAAATGAAAAATAGAGACTATTATTGGCTCCTCATAAACAAAGAACCAATTGAGCTGGAGGCTCTTTCTAAATGGGAAAGAGACCTGCAAATCGATCAAGCATCTCTGAAAACTTTTTTTTGCCGTGTGAAATGTGTTTGTAAAGATAACAAACTTAGGGAATTTTATTTCAAACTTTTACTTAGAATAGCAGTCACCAAGAAGGAGTTATTCTTCTTTGGAAAGGCGGAGGATGCAAAGTGTCCATATTGTGAAATGAATGATTCCATAATTCACACCTTCCATAGCTGTAATTGGAGCCAATTATTCTTTTTAGAGGTGATAAAATGGTTCAACAAAGAAAATGTCACCTCCGTCGGTCTTTTACCAACTGAATTAATTTTTGGTACGAAAGTTGACACTTCAAGCAAGGAATCAAACATTGTCAGAAAGTTAAACCTCACCTTTTTATATGCCAAATATTTTTTGTACAATCAGAAATTAATGCATGGCGAGATATCAGTAAATGAATTTATAGCTAATCTTAAGTATAAATTTATTTTTGAAAAACTTTCCGAGTAACCGAATCAACGATGTTAATACATGTAGGAATGAAAGGCACTAGTTACGGAGTCAACAATTATACATATCAATTCAGTTATTTATCTTACCCTTTTGTCTCTCTTTCCCTATTTCTTTTTTCTTTTGTTTTCCCTCTACAGTTGACGTTCTTTTGTACAATCCAATTTTATTGTAATCTTCTCCTTGTTTTTAGCTGTAATTAATATTTGCATGAATTTAAAGCCGATCTTTAGTGTAACTCTTAAACAATTTTTGTATAGTTAATAGCCGTGTAAATAGGAGGATAAAGTAGAAGTAATAGATCCAGTCAATGATACGTGTTAATTTCGTTATGTTTTTTTTTTGTATTGCAAGGATGTAAATAGTTTATTGTAATTTGAGTATTGTAATGTAAATGGTGTAAATAATGTAATTTTGTAAAGTAAGTAAATTAAAAAAATTGTTTAAAAAAAAAAAAGAAAAAACTTGTAACTTGTTTGTTGGATGAGCGTACACAACACTGAAAAGTTATCATTTCCTGTCATGTAGACCTGATTCAAAGCTGATGCTCACAAGAATTCGTTTGTAAGGACGGGTCATTAGGGAAACGGGCTGTCTCCTTCACAAGGAACTAGAGACTCGTCAGACCTGTAGACTCTTCAGCAGTTTATCAGTTTTATTTTAGTTGCATTGATTGTTTATAAGTATTTCTATCTTGAACCCAGAACTGTAAAGGGTGAAACACCATGGCTTGTGATTTGTAGTGAAACATTTTTCTGACCTTTTGTTGTAGTGATCTCGCTTTGAGAAACTGCATGGTTGGATCAGGATATGTGGTCAAACTTGGAGACTTTGGTATGGCTAGGGCCATGTACGACTCGGATTACTATAGATTTGGACGAAAAGGTAAAATGATTCGGATATACCAGTTCTAACTGATATCCTCGCATCTAGTTTGCCGAAGGGGAAGAGACGATAAATGAAAACTGGAAGATCTTTAGGTGTCTTCATTTGGGTTACTCCACTCGAAAGAGTCTTTCACATTAAAATTGCTCCAAGTTTTAATGCGGACTGTTACTGGCAAAAATCTTGTGATTGGCCGATGAAATAAGTTAGCTGCAAACTGAAGACATTAAAAGGCGTGAATTAGTTAATTGTTCTCATTACGAGCAGTGTATGTTGTTTTCTTGCTAGTGAAAAGTCATAGAACACTGGTGCCGTCATGTTTCGCAAAGATAAGATGGTGTGTTCTTTTTCTGAACTAACGACTTTCATCTTTACAAAGTGTCGTTTAGCAGACCCAGCACTCCCTGTCTGCGATTGTGTCTGTGTTCTGAAGATGTGTGCTAACATGCCGCCCGTTTTACCAATAGGCATGCTCCCAGTACGCTGGATGTCGCCCGAGTCCCTTGTCGATGGCGTATTCACGACAAAATCTGACGTATGGAGTCTGGGCGTGACACTGTGGGAGCTGGCTACGTTCGGTAGTTTTCCTTACCAGGGCTTCTCGAACGGGGAGGTAGTGGAGAAAGTCAAACAAGGACGCATCATGGATACACCTCAAGGATGTGCAAGTGAACTGTATGTACTTACTGTAACGTTTCTTTCAACTGTTCTTTTGTGTTTTGCAAGTGTGGTAAAGTCGTTCATGCGTCGATTGCGTTAAAATAGCTTTCTTTCATCTGTTAAGCTTAATTCGCTGGGTTGTTTTAATGTTATCGTATACCTTCAGGGTAGTCTCGCGTCCAGGTAATGTAGCGTGTCCAGTAGATACCTAAACCTCTATATCGAATTAAAGCTTGCAGAGCTGGCTCTCCAACTATACCAATAATTTTGAAATAAAATGAATTGTCGAATTTTTCACGACTTCTAAATGCGAGCGTCCGAATCACCTTTTCAAAGCTACAAGTCAAAGCGAATTTGTCCTTCGCTAATTTAATTTGTTTCTCAGTTTTCGGACCCAAAGCGCTAAAACCGCCATTTCTCTGCCAATATTTAATCTTTTTCAATGATTTCTTTTTTACATTAGGGATTTCATTTGGATCATTACTTAAGGTGGCTGGTTGTAGTTTCCAGTACTTTTCAAGACTTAGAGTTTGATGGGTCATTATAACCATTCTATACCAGTTGACGCCAAAATCATGGTATCACCAAACTGCCCAATCATCGGGGAACAAGTTGCTGTTAATTTTGTGGCACAATAGGTTACCATAGCAACAATATGACCTACTAAAAACACCCTTAATTTTAGCTT
>JAHPZR010009209.1:0-20000 GCA_019787425.1 Platygyra sinensis | reverse complement strand
TGGAAGTGTCATTTTAGTATGGCATAATTTGAGCATTATACCTCCTGTCGAGCATAATTTTGAGCATAATTGATTTCATGGGTGACGCCCGAAAGCATAATTCTCTATTTTTCGAGCGTAATCCGACAGAACCTAATTTTAAGTAAAAAAAATCGCAGAAGGAAGAAAAGCAGGCAGGAAAAGCAAAAAGTCCCGGTACTCGCGAGTGCCGTAAGATGTCGGATGACTAGTATACAGTTATCATCTCTACTGGCCGAAGCCTTAATATCGGGGCTCCTCCCAGGGGGTGGTACTTGGAGGAGGAAAACAATATTACCCAACAGATTTCCTTGCGCAAACACCGTGCACACTGTACTGAATGCAATGGTACCATCGGCCAAATAGCTACACCCGTAGCGATATCCCGGCCCGGCCTAAACCGGATTCCATCGACGAAACCAAATCAGGAAAACCGCATTTACAGGCTGCGACAGTCAGTGCCTGTTATATCTTTCCCAGAAAAAGGTGCGGACGCTTAGCTACGCTATATAAAATAAGCGGTGTTAAAAGAGAAGAAAAGAAGGAAAATAATTTGAAAGATAGAGAGTCAGAAAGAAAGAAAGAGGAATAAATATGAAGGAATAAATATGAAGATATTATTGATCATCGCAGTTATACACACAACTTAAGTAGTTGTGAAATTAAAGCCTGAAAAAAAAATTCAGGCCTGAACCGGGCATTGGAACCTAAGTTGCGTGTATAGTCTTTCATATATTCACTTTTATTATATGGCTGTGTCTCACATGGACTGGGAAATACCAAATTCACGAATCTGATTGGCTGAAATAGATATTGACCGCGGTCTAGGGTGCTTTCCATTATGCCAAACGTTGTTTATCATTTACTCGGAGAAACCGGTTGGTCTACAGTTGAAGTAAATGGTACGCGTCAAAACACAAAATGGACATTTTCAGTAGGATGCGCTCGTTCCATTTCCACGACTTTTTCTCGGAAGATAGGATTAAAGGCGGTCCAAGCCAAAAGGCCTGGAACTAGTAAGAACTAGCAATTGGAACGCACTTTTCCATTGGGAAATTCCGTTTGGGAATTTTGGTCTACCTTTCAAGAAATCCCGTTTTCCCGAGAAAATTTCCGTTTGGTGAGACAAAATTAATCTTTCCCGAGTTACATTCCATCCGAAATTTCCGGATTTTTTGGGTAACTGAATGGTAAACAACCAAACATTCCGGAAATTTCGGTCGGAATTCAAATGGAGAGGTCCGTTTCAGTTTCTTCTGACCGGAATATTCGGGATCACTTCTGGAGGTGGTCCACATGTTTCGGCCGGAATATTCCGATCAAAATTCGCCGTTCCATTTCTGACAAACCGGTTCATTCCCCTAATTAGATAATTCGGAAAAAGAATTTGAAATGACAAAAGCCGTTTCTATTGGTTGGCCCGGTTTAATCGGAAAATGTCGTTCCAGTTTCCTCAGGTATTTCCACTGATCTCTGACCGTTCAGTTTGGCAAAATGGAAAGCACCCCTAGATTTTCCCATCTAGACCGGCATCTAGACCGGTAATGTTTTGATGTGAAAAAGTTGCAAACTAGAATGTAAAATCATTGACTGTTTTAATCTAAGTGCCAAAAAGCCGATGAGAAAAAAAAGTAAAGAGGACGAGAAAACTTCGGAAGAATTAAATTCGGCTCATCGCCGTTCGCAAGCAAAACGTCAATACAAACCAGTTACATTAAACAAATTAAATTGTTCTTGCGTTCGGTCTGTACTTACGACCTCGGTCAAGATTCTTCCATACAGACCGACTTAGCTCGGTTAATAAGAGTGTTGATCATCATCTACTAACCTGGGTGCCAGAGGTTTTTTTTCTCGCTGGCGGCGACAGAATTAAGCGGCGCGAAAGCGAGTCGCGAAGTGGCGAGAAAAAAATATTACGTACTCACAAAATGACCAGCTCCCCGATGGCTTGATAGCTCAGTTGGTAGAGCACTGCATCGGTATTACAGTGGTCAAAATATAGCACCAATCAAGGTTCCATTTTCGCGGGCCTTCCTTAAAGTGTTACATGGCGTGTGACATGTCATTGCGTGACGTACAAACAACACACGTTTCGAACATGTTAGCACGGGACTCGGTAATTTTGCTCGTTTCGGCCATTAAGATGGTTAAAACTGACTCATTTACCAGCTCATTTGTACATTTTAGAAGGATAGAACCTAACAAATGCTTCATACTGTCAAGAATTGCGATGTTTCTACAAGAGCCATCTGCAGGTGCTGTTCAGATCGGTTCATCTCGTTCGGCAAACACTGTTGAACGACTATTATTTTCAAGAGAAAATAGGGAGGAAACCCCACATACGGCCACTGGATTTACAAGGTGAGCTTATCAGTATTTATTATAATTTAATGGGATGCTAACAACTAAGATTTGCTTTTAATATTGGGTTCGACAGCGGAGACTCTAATTAGATTATTTGCACTTGTTGACACCTTGAGATAGCGATTTTCCCTAAATAGAGCGGGCATTTTCCGCGCAGTTATTAAAAGCCCCAAACTAATCTTTATATTCTTGAAAAGAAGAACATTTCCGCTAATGACAACTTAAATCTCAAGTGATTCGGAGTTATACCGCATAGGGAAAGCTCGTCTTGAAAAACTGCTCCAAAACTAGATTTTGAAACCATGAAATATTGGTGGTTTTTAAACCCGTGCTGTGAATTCAAATTTAGATGAAAATTCCTGATTTTCGGCTTAAATAACTTTCCAATACCTCCCATACAAATATACAAAAAGAAAAAACGCAACTTGCTTTTGCACTTTTCAGGAGCGAAAGTTCTTGTGTTGATACTCGGCGCAGTAATGTCCGCCATATTTGAAGTGGTCGGCTTGTTGTACAGTTTTTGCGAATTTTCTGGAAAACAAAAGTAGATCTAAGCAAAAAAATTATACCGCGTTTATTAGCTCATCATGAGTTATCTTTGAGCGAAATATGAGGGTAGCCATTTATTGGACCATGTGCCACCACTCACTCGGTCACGAAAAAAAGGCGCTCTTAATAATTTGTAAAAACTAAAGGAACACATATGGCTATTTCTTGAACTCAAACCCTTTGCAACACATGTCATCAGTTTATTACTTCTTTGTCAAACAAAAGCTGCTGAGGTAGTAACATCCATTTCTTATCATGGTGCAAAATGTGACCAATTTAGGCATCAGGTATAGTTATGTAAACAACAGCCACAAATGCCTGACTGTTGTAAAGTGCCCCAAATAAATAGACTTCTCATTACCATTAATTAATTACAAACTAAAATTGTTACCATGGTTCTACAAATTGTTGAACATCTTCATCTCAGTGACTTGAATATGCAGACATTCACATTTTAAGGCGAGTGCAAATTTAAGAGTTGTCACATAGAAAAACAAAGAACTCAACCGCGTGGACGAGAGAGGGTCACAAGAATGAACAAGCAATGAATGCTCATGGTCACAAGCCTAACTCAACCTAGTGGAAGAGAGAGGATCACAAGAATAAACAAGCAATGGATGCTCATCGTCACAAGCCTAACTCAACCTTGTTTGTAAGAAGATAGGATAATTTCTGATAAGTTTTCGATAATCAAAAGGAGTAGTAAAAGATCTGCCAAGTAAAAAAAGTATATGGTCATAATAAAAATACCTGTAATACTGGTATATACAACACACAAAAACACTAATAAACAGAACAAATATTTATTCATACATTTTGATAACCCAAGCCCACACAAAACAGCTGATGATCAGTTTCATTTCGACCAGTGAACCTTTGTCCATGTTAGTCTGTCCGGGTGTGGACAAAACCTGGGCCCGGGCCCCCTGGGCTAGCCCATGGGCCACCCTATGGGCTACCTTATTTTGATGATTTTATAATTTCACAATAATTTTATCAATACGATTGTTTAATTATTTGTATTGTACTCATACATATAAATTTCACATCGTGAAGTTTTTAAAGTAATTTTAGCACTAGGTAATTTAGGTGTCCCCAATTATCGCACGTTGTACGCTAGAGATTTTGACACGTTAATAAAGTTCTTATCTTATCTTATATCGGTGTAAAATGATCGGCAACTTGACCTTTTTGTCGCTTTTGTTGCCACTCTATAAAACCTTGAAGGGAAGCATAGTTGGTAGCGCGTACGGGAATTTTGTCTTTTGATCGAAGTTTTGACAATCTCAATAAATGATAGGAAATCAATAGAAGAATTTAAAACATATTGAACATATTTATGGAGAAACTCTTGAGGCAAAATTTTCTATACGTGTTTGTTCGAAGAACTATTTAATCGGGAGAAAGCCGGTTCAAAACCAGTTCTATTTTCGCGGCGACTGTTTTCAATGCTTCCATTTTCCCTTTTTACCCCTGAAAGTTCTGTTTTTCATCTGGATGTCTACTCAACTCACCACAGAAAAAAACTGACTCATATTTTGCCAATTCGGCAAGTGCTATCGAACCGAGTGTGTGATTTCTTTCGTGGCAATTACTACAGCATTGAGCGATATTTCCACGCGCGGAAGCTGCGTCTCTTATCTTGGCACAGGTTTCTTCAAATTCTTTATTTAGTTCTTTACTATATTTTTATTTCTTACATTTCTATTTCTAGTTTATTTATCTTGATTAATAACGATTTAAATGCAGAACTTAACAAAAAGAGAAGAGATATTAAGTTGATTACACGACGTTTCGAGAACATCTTGTCCTCATTATCAAGTGACAGGAAAAATTCAGTGTTGAAATTTAAAGGAGCGAATATACAATATGTTAATTACATGAATGTATGCCAAGGAATGGTAGCACGCCATTGTTCTCAAGTTCCATTGTAAATTTCAAAGAAGAGTGGATCTGGTTCAGATCTTGTAGGAACTGTCTAGCCTCGGTTTCATTAGGCATTGTGGTCAGTGTATCATCCAGGTATCTCTTATAGTAGGCGGATAGCTTACCATTGTCTTGAAGGATGTCTTCGATGTGACACATAAAGAAATTGGCGAGGAGAGGTCTGCTACCATTCCTTGGCATACAATTAATTAATAAATCACCCAATATCGAAACAAAGGTGTATGTTAAGCCCACCAGTACTGGCCTCCTTCTCCATTACGAAAGTCATGTTGACGCGAGATACAAAAGCAGTCTAATAACCACCATGTTACAACGTGCTTGGCGTATCTCGTCTTCATGGCAACACTTCACCGATGAGTGTGAACGACTGGAAATTATGTTTTGTAAGTTGAAATACCATCAACATATGGTCAAGGCAACAATCCGACCCCGGGGGGGGGGGGGGTACTCCCTTATTTGGGCTATACGGGGACGTGCCGCTGAATAGGGTATGGTTTTTTGGTCTCGCTGTCCTAAACAGGGTATACAATTCGACTTGCCTCTGTCCTAAACAGGTTAGAACCTGTCCTAAACAGGGTATGGTATTACGAGCCGAGAGACTTTAACTCAGACTGCGAGCAGTCTCTTTCTTTTCTTAGCCTGCGACCTTTAGCCTGCGAGAAGTTGAAAGAGCATGCGATCGAGCGGCAGAAAAACGACGCATCTTTTTTCCTGATTTGCGCAATATCAACTGAGTAAACCGACATATGGTAGGTCTAGTTTCTTTGTCTTGGATAACGCGACGAAAGAAAGATGTCACTGTGTCGCGCAGACATGAGGGATCCCACTGGTATATATATTGTTTAGGGATATAGGCCTATTAGTGCTTTAATCAAACTAAAATTAACCTTAAAAATAAGTTGCACTTATTCACTATACATCGAAGAAATCATTCCTATTTGATTTGCTATTAAAAAATCACCTTTCTATGGATGCAATGACGACATTTTTTTACGCTAACTAATTTAGAGCTTAATGCTTGACGGCTTTTTGTTTAGTTTAAGTGTAGAGACGCAACAACTTGGTTTTAGACGCATCGAGCATGATTTCTCCGATTTGAATGACTTATTAAACAGTGTAAATTCCTGTAAAACCAGCGAGTGTACATTTTGTCGCTTGTCCTAAACAGGGTCTTAAAATGGAGGTTGCTGTCCTACACAGGGTAGGGTTTTTAGCGTGTTTTTGTCCTAAACAGGGTCAGGATTTCAAACCCTCGGCGGCACCCCTATACCCAAACATGGGTCAAGTACCCCCCCCGGGAATCCGACGTTTCACCAACTCTAGAATTACTGCGCAACAACATCCGCAATCGACCAATGATGAGAACTTGGTGAGAGTTGTCCTTCCATTCAAAGACCAACGCTCCGCAGATATCGTCAGAAATCGGCTTAAAGACCTTTCTCGCAAGACGTCTGTTACGATCCAAGCCGTTTTTGTGAGCCAGAAAATCAACGACCTACTAAAGATCCGTGAAAAGAAACCGTCCATCGTTAATCAACAACGTGTTGTTTACAAGTTTTCATGTGACCTGTGTGATACAGGTTATTACATTGGTTATACGATGAGACACCTCCATGAGCGGGTTGAAGAACATAAACACAAGCAATCTTCCATTTGTAAACATTACATGTCAGATCATGGAACTATCCCAAGGGATCTGACTGAGAACATCACGGTCCTAAGAAAATGCAAGGGCAAATTTGAATGCCTTTTGTATGAAATGCTATTCATACAAAAGGAAAAGCCACCTTTAAACATTCAAAGTGATTCCCTAAGGGCGAAACTGTTCATGTAATTAACATATTGTATATTCGCTCCTTTAAATTTCAACACTGAACAGTCCGGCACAGTTATCAAATTTGATAACCTGGACCAAAACAACTTATTAGCCAATCAGACTCCAAGTTTAAGTTCACGTGACACGTTATCATAGCAACCATCTCCTTTTCAATATGGCGGCTACTTGTGTGCGAAAACGTCTCGGCGCGGCTAAAAATTCAACATTTGATTCCGTTTTCATTGTACGGTTAAACACAAGTAAGGTTTCGAATAGGAATAGATAGAGAAGTAGAAATTTTGCCCTGGGTAAAAGAATAAGAGCCAGTCGTTATTCATAACAAATTGGAAAAGCTTGATCGCATTTCTGTCAACGGAGAGCGTCGCAGCGAAAATAAACCTCGAGTGCTCGAATACGGTACGGATTTTTTTATCCGTTCGGAATTTTGTGAGCGGCAGTCGTTCAAAAAAACCAGAGAAACAGCAAATTGAACTCCATAGAAGATATTTATTTTCTTAAACATTAACACGCGTTTTTGGAAGCGTTGTTTATGTCCTCTTCCTGGGCTCTCTCTCTCCTCGGTATGTAGTATGAACCACTGAAATAGGTACATCAGATCTCGATGCCCCTTCCATAAAGTACTCAAATAGCAGATTCCTTCTGTTGTCCTTCAGGATTCCATCCATATTCACAAGGTTTCTATAAAGAGCTGAACCGCCTAGGGAAACATGCTGGTCCTGGCTGTCTAACAAATACCTACAAATTATACACAAAGGAAAAATTATCAAAAAGGGACAAACTTAAGTTTCCTCACAGCCAGCCAGCCACTCGGTTGGTCGGTCACTTGGTCATTGGCAGTGACTTGATAAGATAACCAAATAACCCCAATAAGAAGAAAGATGAAATCATTGCATTAAATTTGTTAGGAGTACACTTATGCTCAACTAAATAAATACATTCATTTTAGCAAGAGCATTGGTACCCAACAAAGGTCAGGCGAGTAAACCAAACAAACTAATTATTAATTTAATTTGCTGTCTTTAAATTGTATTGATTAGAGAACTGGTCGAAAAGTACTGTCGATACATCTTGACATGGGACTTGTTTACAGTGAATGGCAACAGGTGGATGAAAAAAACTTATATCTTGAGTTAAAAAGATGGTGAGCACAATTCAGATCAAACAGAAAATAGAGACACTTAATGAATTTAATGTGCACAAAATTATCAATGTACACAAACAGCTGAAAAATCAAAAGAAAGTACCTCCAAACTGGTGAATGAAAATATAACTTAATGTTTGAAATGAAATCTCAGAAGCAGATTGCAAATTATAATTAAGACAAAGAAGGTTGCAACCATTTAACCAAAATATTTAAAACACACTCCTATTAAGTACTTTCATAAAACATTTTTAATCCGGCCAGAAGTTGTCTGTCTTTTGGCAATATCTATTAACCAGTCTATTAGTTTGCAATGCCAAGGTTTGGCCTGCAAATCTTTATGGGGTCTCCTAGCTTTCTGACGCCTATGTTAGCTGAGGCACCACTACTAAACTTTTATATATCCATGCATATATGTGCAAAAACATGCCCAAGGTTGACTACAGCACAGTCCCAGCGACCAGAAGTGATACGCCCACCCACCTGGCTAGGCGATTGGCCCACAAAGCATGCACATGGCATGTTTCAATGTTGACCAGCAAAGCAAAGATAATGCTCCACTTGCGGTGAAGAACCATTATATAATTATATGTGGTACACTATAGGCTAATTTATACTTTAAGTCAGAATGATTCCAACCTAGGTTAATTTGTATCAAAGGGGACAGGTGAGTCTGAGTCCGATAACCTGGTTATTAGACCGACAAATATGAGCAAATTAGCAAGAATTGCTTGT
Organism: Platygyra sinensis; assembly: GCA_019787425.1. Classification (NCBI taxonomy): domain Eukaryota; kingdom Metazoa; phylum Cnidaria; class Anthozoa; order Scleractinia; family Merulinidae; genus Platygyra; species Platygyra sinensis. Next base: position 11,409 of record JAHPZR010009209.1, on the reverse strand, counting down.
GTGGCCTTAGTGGAGATGAAGGCAGACTACAAAGTCAGAGGTCTGGTGTTCATATATTAATCTAGGTGTGTGCAAAATTTAAAAACAGATCGGGGAAGGGTTGGTTCAGGGCAGAGTTAGGGTTAGGGGGGGTTGGTACATGTATGAGATCCTGGCAGGGTAGGGTAGGGTTAGAGACTTAGGGGGGTAAGGGGTGTGCATGTAATTTTTTTTAATAACCCCCATCCCCCAAAAAGTGAACTGTAAAAAATTAAACTGATATGAAAAATTTAACTGTGGTTGAAACAAATTAATCTAGGTTGGAATCATTCTGACTTAAAAAACAAATTGACCCACCACATATATATATAGATATAAATTGTTTCCTGCTGTATCTATCCTACAACAATGATGGTTCAGTGCACAATGTAAATTGCACAACATTGAAACATGCCATGTGCATGCTTTGTGGGCCAATCGCCTAGCCAGGTGGGTGGGCGTATCACTTCTGGTCGCTGGGACTGTGCTGTAGTCAACCTTGGGCATGTTTTTGCACATATATGCATGGATATATAAAAGTTTAGTAGTGGTGCCTCAGCTAACATAGGCGTCAGAAAGCTAGGAGACCCCATAAAGATTTGCAGGCCAAACCTTGGCATTGCAAACTAATAGACTGGTTAATAGATATTGCCAAAAGACAGACAACTTCTGGCCGGATTAAAAATGTTTTATGAAAGTACTTAATAGGAGTGTGTTTTAAATATTTTGGTTAAATGGTTGCAACCTTCTTTGTCTTAATTATAATTTGCAATCTGCTTCTGAGATTTCATTTCAAACATTAAGTTATATTTTCATTCACCAGTTTGGAGGTACTTTCTTTTGATTTTTCAGCTGTTTGTGTACATTGATAATTTTGTGCACATTAAATTCATTAAGTGTCTCTATTTTCTGTTTGATCTGAATTGTGCTCACCATCTTTTTAACTCAAGATATAAGTTTTTTTCATCCACCTGTTGCCATTCACTGTAAACAAGTCCCATGTCAAGATGTATCGACAGTACTTTTCGACCAGTTCTCTAATCAATACAATTTAAAGACAGCAAATTAAATTAATAATTAGTTTGTTTGGTTTACTCGCCTGACCTTTGTTGGGTACCAATGCTCTTGCTAAAATGAATGTATTTATTTAGTTGAGCATAAGTGTACTCCTAACAAATTTAATGCAATGATTTCATCTTTCTTCTTATTGGGGTTATTTGGTTATCTTATCAAGTCACTGCCAATGACCAAGTGACCGACCAACCGAGTGGCTGGCTGGCTGTGAGGAAACTTAAGTTTGTCCCTTTTTGATAATTTTTCCTTTGTGTATAATTTGTAGGTATTTGTTAGACAGCCAGGACCAGCATGTTTCCCTAGGCGGTTCAGCTCTTTATAGAAACCTTGTGAATATGGATGGAATCCTGAAGGACAACAGAAGGAATCTGCTATTTGAGTACTTTATGGAAGGGGCATCGAGATCTGATGTACCTATTTCAGTGGTTCATACTACATACCGAGGGAGAGAGAGAGCCCAGGAAGAGGACATAAACAACGCTTCCAAAAACGCGTGTTAATGTTTAAGAAAATAAATATCTTCTATGGAGTTCAATTTGCTGTTTCTCTGGTTTTTTTGAACGACTGCCGCTCACAAAATTCCGAACGGATAAAAAAATCCGTACCGTATTCGAGCACTCGAGGTTTATTATCGCTGCGACGCTCTCCGTTGACAGAAATGCGATCAAGCTTTTCCAATTTGTTATGAATAACGACTGGCTCTTATTCTTTTACCCAGGGCAAAATTTCTACTTCTCTATCTATTCCTATTCGAAACCTTACTTGTGTTTAACCGTACAATGAAAAACGGAATCAAATGTTGAATTTTTAGCCGCGCCGAGACGTTTTCGCACACAAGTAGCCGCCATATTGAAAAGGAGATGGTTGCTATGATAACGTGTCACGTGAACTTAAACTTGGAGTCTGATTGGCTAATAAGTTGTTTTGGTCCAGGTTATCAAATTTGATAACTGTGCCGGACTGTTCAGTGTTGAAATTTAAAGGAGCGAATATACAATATGTTAATTACATGAACAGTTTCGCCCTTAGGGAATCACTTTGAATGTTTAAAGGTGGCTTTTCCTTTTGTATGAATAGCATTTCATACAAAAGGCATTCAAATTTGCCCTTGCATTTTCTTAGGACCGTGATGTTCTCAGTCAGATCCCTTGGGATAGTTCCATGATCTGACATGTAATGTTTACAAATGGAAGATTGCTTGTGTTTATGTTCTTCAACCCGCTCATGGAGGTGTCTCATCGTATAACCAATGTAATAACCTGTATCACACAGGTCACATGAAAACTTGTAAACAACACGTTGTTGATTAACGATGGACGGTTTCTTTTCACGGATCTTTAGTAGGTCGTTGATTTTCTGGCTCACAAAAACGGCTTGGATCGTAACAGACGTCTTGCGAGAAAGGTCTTTAAGCCGATTTCTGACGATATCTGCGGAGCGTTGGTCTTTGAATGGAAGGACAACTCTCACCAAGTTCTCATCATTGGTCGATTGCGGATGTTGTTGCGCAGTAATTCTAGAGTTGGTGAAACGTCGGATTCCCGGGGGGGGTACTTGACCCATGTTTGGGTATAGGGGTGCCGCCGAGGGTTTGAAATCCTGACCCTGTTTAGGACAAAAACACGCTAAAAACCCTACCCTGTGTAGGACAGCAACCTCCATTTTAAGACCCTGTTTAGGACAAGCGACAAAATGTACACTCGCTGGTTTTACAGGAATTTACACTGTTTAATAAGTCATTCAAATCGGAGAAATCATGCTCGATGCGTCTAAAACCAAGTTGTTGCGTCTCTACACTTAAACTAAACAAAAAGCCGTCAAGCATTAAGCTCTAAATTAGTTAGCGTAAAAAAATGTCGTCATTGCATCCATAGAAAGGTGATTTTTTAATAGCAAATCAAATAGGAATGATTTCTTCGATGTATAGTGAATAAGTGCAACTTATTTTTAAGGTTAATTTTAGTTTGATTAAAGCACTAATAGGCCTATATCCCTAAACAATATATATACCAGTGGGATCCCTCATGTCTGCGCGACACAGTGACATCTTTCTTTCGTCGCGTTATCCAAGACAAAGAAACTAGACCTACCATATGTCGGTTTACTCAGTTGATATTGCGCAAATCAGGAAAAAAGATGCGTCGTTTTTCTGCCGCTCGATCGCATGCTCTTTCAACTTCTCGCAGGCTAAAGGTCGCAGGCTAAGAAAAGAAAGAGACTGCTCGCAGTCTGAGTTAAAGTCTCTCGGCTCGTAATACCATACCCTGTTTAGGACAGGTTCTAACCTGTTTAGGACAGAGGCAAGTCGAATTGTATACCCTGTTTAGGACAGCGAGACCAAAAAACCATACCCTATTCAGCGGCACGTCCCCGTATAGCCCAAATAAGGGAGTACCCCCCCCCCCCCCGGGGTCGGATTGTTGCCTTGACCATATGTTGATGGTATTTCAACTTACAAAACATAATTTCCAGTCGTTCACACTCATCGGTGAAGTGTTGCCATGAAGACGAGATACGCCAAGCACGTTGTAACATGGTGGTTATTAGACTGCTTTTGTATCTCGCGTCAACATGACTTTCGTAATGGAGAAGGAGGCCAGTACTGGTGGGCTTAACATACACCTTTGTTTCGATATTGGGTGATTTATTAATTAATTGTATGCCAAGGAATGGTAGCAGACCTCTCCTCGCCAATTTCTTTATGTGTCACATCGAAGACATCCTTCAAGACAATGGTAAGCTATCCGCCTACTATAAGAGATACCTGGATGATACACTGACCACAATGCCTAATGAAACCGAGGCTAGACAGTTCCTACAAGATCTGAACCAGATCCACTCTTCTTTGAAATTTACAATGGAACTTGAGAACAATGGCGTGCTACCATTCCTTGGCATACATTCATGTAATTAACATATTGTATATTCGCTCCTTTAAATTTCAACACTGAATTTTTCCTGTCACTTGATAATGAGGACAAGATGTTCTCGAAACGTCGTGTAATCAACTTAATATCTCTTCTCTTTTTGTTAAGTTCTGCATTTAAATCGTTATTAATCAAGATAAATAAACTAGAAATAGAAATGTAAGAAATAAAAATATAGTAAAGAACTAAATAAAGAATTTGAAGAAACCTGTGCCAAGATAAGAGACGCAGCTTCCGCGCGTGGAAATATCGCTCAATGCTGTAGTAATTGCCACGAAAGAAATCACACACTCGGTTCGATAGCACTTGCCGAATTGGCAAAATATGAGTCAGTTTTTTTCTGTGGTGAGTTGAGTAGACATCCAGATGAAAAACAGAACTTTCAGGGGTAAAAAGGGAAAATGGAAGCATTGAAAACAGTCGCCGCGAAAATAGAACTGGTTTTGAACCGGCTTTCTCCCGATTAAATAGTTCTTCGAACAAACACGTATAGAAAATTTTGCCTCAAGAGTTTCTCCATAAATATGTTCAATATGTTTTAAATTCTTCTATTGATTTCCTATCATTTATTGAGATTGTCAAAACTTCGATCAAAAGACAAAATTCCCGTACGCGCTACCAACTATGCTTCCCTTCAAGGTTTTATAGAGTGGCAACAAAAGCGACAAAAAGGTCAAGTTGCCGATCATTTTACACCGATATAAGATAAGATAAGAACTTTATTAACGTGTCAAAATCTCTAGCGTACAACGTGCGATAATTGGGGACACCTAAATTACCTAGTGCTAAAATTACTTTAAAAACTTCACGATGTGAAATTTATATGTATGAGTACAATACAAATAATTAAAACAATCGTATTGATAAAATTATTGTGAAATTATAAAATCATCAAAATAAGGTAGCCCATAGGGTGGCCCATGGGCTAGCCCAGGGGGCCCGGGCCCAGGTTTTGTCCACACCCGGACAGACTAACATGGACAAAGGTTCACTGGTCGAAATGAAACTGATCATCAGCTGTTTTGTGTGGGCTTGGGTTATCAAAATGTATGAATAAATATTTGTTCTGTTTATTAGTGTTTTTGTGTGTTGTATATACCAGTATTACAGGTATTTTTATTATGACCATATACTTTTTTTACTTGGCAGATCTTTTACTACTCCTTTTGATTATCGAAAACTTATCAGAAATTATCCTATCTTCTTACAAACAAGGTTGAGTTAGGCTTGTGACGATGAGCATCCATTGCTTGTTTATTCTTGTGATCCTCTCTCTTCCACTAGGTTGAGTTAGGCTTGTGACCATGAGCATTCATTGCTTGTTCATTCTTGTGACCCTCTCTCGTCCACGCGGTTGAGTTCTTTGTTTTTCTATGTGACAACTCTTAAATTTGCACTCGCCTTAAAATGTGAATGTCTGCATATTCAAGTCACTGAGATGAAGATGTTCAACAATTTGTAGAACCATGGTAACAATTTTAGTTTGTAATTAATTAATGGTAATGAGAAGTCTATTTATTTGGGGCACTTTACAACAGTCAGGCATTTGTGGCTGTTGTTTACATAACTATACCTGATGCCTAAATTGGTCACATTTTGCACCATGATAAGAAATGGATGTTACTACCTCAGCAGCTTTTGTTTGACAAAGAAGTAATAAACTGATGACATGTGTTGCAAAGGGTTTGAGTTCAAGAAATAGCCATATGTGTTCCTTTAGTTTTTACAAATTATTAAGAGCGCCTTTTTTTCGTGACCGAGTGAGTGGTGGCACATGGTCCAATAAATGGCTACCCTCATATTTCGCTCAAAGATAACTCATGATGAGCTAATAAACGCGGTATAATTTTTTTGCTTAGATCTACTTTTGTTTTCCAGAAAATTCGCAAAAACTGTACAACAAGCCGACCACTTCAAATATGGCGGACATTACTGCGCCGAGTATCAACACAAGAACTTTCGCTCCTGAAAAGTGCAAAAGCAAGTTGCGTTTTTTCTTTTTGTATATTTGTATGGGAGGTATTGGAAAGTTATTTAAGCCGAAAATCAGGAATTTTCATCTAAATTTGAATTCACAGCACGGGTTTAAAAACCACCAATATTTCATGGTTTCAAAATCTAGTTTTGGAGCAGTTTTTCAAGACGAGCTTTCCCTATGCGGTATAACTCCGAATCACTTGAGATTTAAGTTGTCATTAGCGGAAATGTTCTTCTTTTCAAGAATATAAAGATTAGTTTGGGGCTTTTAATAACTGCGCGGAAAATGCCCGCTCTATTTAGGGAAAATCGCTATCTCAAGGTGTCAACAAGTGCAAATAATCTAATTAGAGTCTCCGCTGTCGAACCCAATATTAAAAGCAAATCTTAGTTGTTAGCATCCCATTAAATTATAATAAATACTGATAAGCTCACCTTGTAAATCCAGTGGCCGTATGTGGGGTTTCCTCCCTATTTTCTCTTGAAAATAATAGTCGTTCAACAGTGTTTGCCGAACGAGATGAACCGATCTGAACAGCACCTGCAGATGGCTCTTGTAGAAACATCGCAATTCTTGACAGTATGAAGCATTTGTTAGGTTCTATCCTTCTAAAATGTACAAATGAGCTGGTAAATGAGTCAGTTTTAACCATCTTAATGGCCGAAACGAGCAAAATTACCGAGTCCCGTGCTAACATGTTCGAAACGTGTGTTGTTTGTACGTCACGCAATGACATGTCACACGCCATGTAACACTTTAAGGAAGGCCCGCGAAAATGGAACCTTGATTGGTGCTATATTTTGACCACTGTAATACCGATGCAGTGCTCTACCAACTGAGCTATCAAGCCATCGGGGAGCTGGTCATTTTGTGAGTACGTAATATTTTTTTCTCGCCACTTCGCGACTCGCTTTCGCGCCGCTTAATTCTGTCGCCGCCAGCGAGAAAAAAAACCTCTGGCACCCAGGTTAGTAGATGATGATCAACACTCTTATTAACCGAGCTAAGTCGGTCTGTATGGAAGAATCTTGACCGAGGTCGTAAGTACAGACCGAACGCAAGAACAATTTAATTTGTTTAATGTAACTGGTTTGTATTGACGTTTTGCTTGCGAACGGCGATGAGCCGAATTTAATTCTTCCGAAGTTTTCTCGTCCTCTTTACTTTTTTTTCTCATCGGCTTTTTGGCACTTAGATTAAAACAGTCAATGATTTTACATTCTAGTTTGCAACTTTTTCACATCAAAACATTACCGGTCTAGATGCCGGTCTAGATGGGAAAATCTAGGGGTGCTTTCCATTTTGCCAAACTGAACGGTCAGAGATCAGTGGAAATACCTGAGGAAACTGGAACGACATTTTCCGATTAAACCGGGCCAACCAATAGAAACGGCTTTTGTCATTTCAAATTCTTTTTCCGAATTATCTAATTAGGGGAATGAACCGGTTTGTCAGAAATGGAACGGCGAATTTTGATCGGAATATTCCGGCCGAAACATGTGGACCACCTCCAGAAGTGATCCCGAATATTCCGGTCAGAAGAAACTGAAACGGACCTCTCCATTTGAATTCCGACCGAAAATTTCCGGAATGTTTGGTTGTTTACCATTCAGTTACCCAAAAAATCCGGAAATTTCGGATGGAATGTAACTCGGGAAAGATTAATTTTGTCTCACCAAACGGAAATTTTCTCGGGAAAACGGGATTTCTTGAAAGGTAGACCAAAATTCCCAAACGGAATTTCCCAATGGAAAAGTGCGTTCCAATTGCTAGTTCTTACTAGTTCCAGGCCTTTTGGCTTGGACCGCCTTTAATCCTATCTTCCGAGAAAAAGTCGTGGAAATGGAACGAGCGCATCCTACTGAAAATGTCCATTTTGTGTTTTGACGCGTACCATTTACTTCAACTGTAGACCAACCGGTTTCTCCGAGTAAATGATAAACAACGTTTGGCATAATGGAAAGCACCCTAGACCGCGGTCAATATCTATTTCAGCCAATCAGATTCGTGAATTTGGTATTTCCCAGTCCATGTGAGACACAGCCATATAATAAAAGTGAATATATGAAAGACTATACACGCAACTTAGGTTCCAATGCCCGGTTCAGGCCTGAATTTTTTTTTCAGGCTTTAATTTCACAACTACTTAAGTTGTGTGTATAACTGCGATGATCAATAATATCTTCATATTTATTCCTTCATATTTATTCCTCTTTCTTTCTTTCTGACTCTCTATCTTCCGAAATTGCCACGGGGAAAGGTTCAGCGTTCAGCTCGAAAGAAGGTATTCTCCTCCACGCCACGCATCTCCAAGTTCTCGTAAAGTGTTCCTGAGAGGTGTTCAGGAACTTTTTAGCGATCAGCTACTCCCACAATTTCCGCAAAACGTGTCAGTTTCAAGTTGAATGGACTCCCGCCATTTTTGTTTTCCGCCATCTTGGTGTTTCCGCTGACCAGTACAATCGAGGGGCCTTGCTAGCGGCCGAGTGCAATTTCAGTCACAAAAAGTGTAAAACCTTTGTGGGAAAACGGCCAAGAAAAATGATGTTCGAAACCAGATTATGAGCTTCACCTTCGAAAGATGGATGGTGAAGCTGCATGTCACAGTGCAGTTATAGGAAAACACTACCAGACAGTTGATCACCACAAATGAGAGCCCCAGGTTGGTAGGGGACTGTTTGGTATCCGTCTACTAATTCTTCACTTCAAATTTCAATTTTCCAAATCCATCAAATCTTAAATATTTCATATTTTCCTCAATTTTACCCATTCTTTGAGAAAAATTATCTCTTTCCCAAAATGTTCAAAAATCACCCAGTAACCGCTGTACCCTACGCGGGCTCATAGAACTACTCAAGTGGACAGCTAATACAAAACATCTCGATACTAAAACAGTATCCACTGGACGCGACAGCGATAAACCGGAAAAGATAAATATCTCGATCCTTTCTGGCTGTTGACGCCTATGAACACATTGCGTGACCATAAAACTTTAGGTGATAAGAATTGAGACGAGTTTACAATGTTAATCTTAAAAAAAAAAAAAAAAAAAAAAAAATGAGGTGTCTGAAGTTTCGGGATCTGAGTTGTCGGGGTCTGAGGTCTGAGTTTTCGTGACACCCAGAACATAGGACGGTTTAAATGACAGTTTTAGCTGGATTATAACTGTACATGCAGCCTCACCATCCATCTTTCGAAGGTGAAGCTCATAATCTGGTTTCCAACATCCATTCAACTTGAAAATGACACGTTTGCGGAAATTGTCCGGGTAGGTGATCGCAAAAAAGTTCCTGATTCCTCTCAGGAACACTAAACGAGAACTTGGAAATGCGTGGCGTGGAGGAGAACACCTTCTTTCGAGCTGAACGCTGAATCGAAGGAAACTAAACTGCGAAAGGAGCGGTGTATGTAGCATCCGTATTGTGTATAACGTAAATTTATTATTATTTTTTTCACTGGAAAAATTGAAGGGTCCAGAAGGGGGTCCAGGAGGGGAGGCAGAAAGGGGTCCAGAAAGGGGGGTCCAGGTTTTGTCTACACCCTCGCATAACATAGAAGTCGTGGAGAAATAACGTTTTTTCGTTAACACAACGGAGTCATTTACGTAGAATAATATAAGGCAGAAACAATCAAAATGAAAATAAAACTTTTATTAACTGTTTAGAAGATGCCTTTGGAAGAGCAAAAACGATGAACCATCTTAGTTACCGTGTCACGGAACTAAAATAACAAAGCTAATGCCTTCGATCAACGAGCTATCTGTTTCAATTTATCCCAGCATACCGAGAACGAAAACAAAGCAAATCTCGCAAGAGGTGATTTTGGTTAGCCTGCCGGAGCACAGGCGGTTTTTAACCCGTGGGATATTGAAAATAATTCAGATTTGTGAGCGTTATGATGCAAACAAAGTGCAAATAGAACAACGCTGAGTTATTCGTCAAACTGTTTAATATTTAGAGCAAAGAAACTGGAAACAAAAAGTACTACGAAGGAAACAAAGAGAACTTGAAAAATTGAGTGAGAGCTCGCCTGAATATACTATATACGTTAGAAAGGAGACGACTCACCCAGTATTCATGGCTGAATGCAACAGAAACAATCTTGCGTTTGTCAAAGGCTGACCGAATTTAAATTGCACGAGTACAACAGCAGCCAATGTTTACCTTATGGAATCTCCTTTATTAGACAACTGGCTGACGAATAACCATATTACTGTAGATCCTTCGCAGTTTGCTTGTATCTGTTTTTGCTACGATTTTTAGTTTCCAAACTTATTTCTCAACCGCGTTTATCCTCGAAGGAGCACTGAGACACTGGCCGCATTTTACACGTGCGAGTGAATAGCAGCTCGAATTCAGGCGATAGGCTTTCGCAAATGGAGGAACAAAATTATGAAGTTGAAATTAAAAAGTCAATTTTCTTTAGAAATTCTTCTCCTCAAGCTATCTTACATCTGGTTCAAAAGACATTGCACTACTCTCCAGGATTTTGCGATTGGCAACCCGCTAAAATTGGACCTGAGTGACTGAGCCCGTCAAATGGTTCATCGGTCATCTGTTGGGATTTGTGATTGGCAGGCTGAACACCTCAGCCTCGTTATATAGGATCGCTCCGTGTTTAGCTGTTTAAGCTGGTATTGTGGAACACATTTACTAGAATCTTACTGCAAAGGCAACATTTTTGATACAAACTGGCTGAGATATCCTTATCATATTTGACCGTCATCACCTTAGCTAAATTGCACATTTTGAAACCTTGAATATCTCTCGAACGGAAAGAGACATGTATGTTATTGGCCGGCTGGGAGGTCCGTATAGGGAAAAAATGTGACCGAGGTCTTGAAAATGCTGCCCGAGGCCGCAGGCCGAGGCAGCACTTTCAAGCCCGAGGTCACAGTTTTTCCCTACACGGACCGACCCTAAGCCGGCCAATAACGTGTTTATCTTTTTTCCTACGGAAAATTGGTTTACAAGTGGGTTGTTTACGCAACTTTGTCATTGAATTGGCCTAAGGTACGGTAATACGGGCAACATTTTTCTTCAACTTGCCTCGCAACATTGTTGCATTGCAAGTTGAAACCCTCTGTTGCACGTATTACCAGGTTTGTGGCCAACTGTCTCGCAACAAAATACAGTGATGCAAGTCTGCGGAATTTACACGTGCAATTGGTCAATCGTGTGTAATTAAAGATGGCTCCTTCTTTCATATAATTTAGCGTTTCGACGAACTTCCACTTCGACTTCTGGTCGTCATTTTTTTTTCCTTAATTTTCCTTGCCATCAATGTCCTCTTAGTATGAAGGCTCAGAGGGAGCCTGGTAAGGGGGCGACCAAAAGCGGGGGTGGGTGCAGAGCCTCGCCATAACGCGCGTCGGGCTCTTGCGATTGCCGAAGTGACTTGCTTGACTTGTGC
>JAHPZR010009208.1:0-10468 GCA_019787425.1 Platygyra sinensis | reverse complement strand
AAAAAAATGTTTTGAGGCAATTAAAAACTTAATTATTTTAGGAAAATGAAACCTTTGATCAAATTGTGTCAGTGATATTTTCTTTACTGCATACATTTTTACATGGTCAAATGATTCAACCAAACAATTGTTTCTTTTGCACGAACAATGTGGCCAGTCCGGAGCAGACAAATTAGGCTCATCCTGCCCACCAGGGTAGCCAACCACAGCAAAAGATTTGCTTCATCTTGCCTGCTTGCAGAGCCAGTTACATAATAAATAGTATTGACCAAGATAGTTTTGTCTTTATGACTGGATATTGTCGTTGTTCTTTTTACTGTTTCTATGAACCTTGAATTCATTTCAGTACAGGTCAGTTAAGTATTTCAAATGCACTTTTGCTTACTGAGTCATTTCCCAGGGATTTCTAAACATCGACATCAATAGGCAAGTGAGTCATGGGCGATCAATGAGTTATCAATTGATTAATCCTTGAGTACTACCAACACTGGTCAGAATAATCATGAAGTAATCAATACCCACGAGATTATTGGCCACTGACTAGCCATTGATGTCCCTGGTAAGCTTGTAATGATTTCATTTTGAAATGGGGGTTATTGATCTAGTTTGCAGTTGTCTGTATTTTACAGATAACCATGTCTCTTGTTTAAAATAGAACCATCTTGTAATCTCAAAGTTGAACAAAATTTGAATATAAAACAACTTGATAAAATGTACCAGTGTCAATCTACATCTAGAAAACTTGGCCAACACTTACACTTCAATGCCGTGAGGTTGAGATTGTGCTTTTTGCCGTGAGGTTTTTCTTTTTGCCGTGAGCTTTTTCTTTTTGTCGTGAGCTTTTTCTTTTTGCCGTGAGCTTTTTCTTTTTGCCGTGACAGTTGTGGGCCCCCGTATGCATAATTAGACGAAAACTCTACAGTAATATATGCCGTCAACTTAAAATATTTCCCTCTTTGTAACTGATTACTTCAATACCTCTGTTCCCGACAAGGCAGCAGGCCCTGGGAACGAACGAATATTTCCCGCTCTTTTTAAGCTTTCTTGACAAACATTGCGTGCTTATCAAGACATTTTCACGTGATCGATTTCATTCTTCTCAAGAATAGCGTGCCGGGCACATGGCTTGGTGAGTACCAGTAAATTAGCATGTTTTATGTTAGGTTTACTAGTTTTAAACGTATATTTCTGTTACTGTGGACAAAATATCTATATTGTATTTCGTTTTCGTGAGTTAATCGCAAATATGTCGCACAGAAGAGCTAATATGCTGAACATGTTATTTTCGAGTTTCTTTGTTTATACAAACCGATTACTGTTCATTGTATGTTACTTTTCTTGGACCCTAGATTATATTGTTTTTGCCGTTGTTGTTAGAAATTGTAAACCTTTTATTAACCCTTTATTCGTTTGCTTCGAATTTGCCCGAAATCGAAAACATATTTTTTTTGTATTATTTCTTATTCTGTGTAGCGTGATTATTAAACCAAGCCTAAAATGACATCACGTCTCCACGTTATTCCCGTCCGACACAACCTCAGAGTCCCGGGGGAGTGCCAAACAATCCTGGTAGACACACTTATAGATCGCTTGCCGGGTTCGGCGGTACTACTACTTTGTAGCACATTCAACTCGCAGAACCCAGATCTAGAGTTTGCCTCCTCCTCCTTCTCGTTGTAAGAGTCACATTGTAAGCAGCAGTCATAAGTTAAACGTTTATTTTCCCTTCTCTACGATTCAGCTCCCGAACTTATATTATTAAAAGTGATTTACAATTTTCTTTTAGCGTCTTTCAAGCAAGAGTCCGAAAAGAATTCTTGTTAGGATTTTTAGTGCCATATAATTCACATTGCATTTGAATGCCAAAAACAAACTACATATACATGTGCATTTGCTTGGAGAACCGATAATTTCACTAAATGCCGGCTCTGCATGCCGTCATCGATAATAGTGTGGTAACTGGCTTTCAACATTTGTACTGAATATCAGTGATCATTAGTGGAAGACGAAGTCGGAATTTTTGTTTCCAGCTGATCCCCTTCCTGATCTAGATGAAACCTGCGAAGTGTCATCCTCTGGTTGAATCTCATCGTCCTTTGCTGCTTCTTCCTCTGTAGCCTAGTGTCACCACTGTCGAGGAACTTCACCAGAAGACAGTAGTGAACATCATCTTCAAGAACAATTGTATCGTCTTTCTTCTTATAGTTTACAACAGAGTTCAAAATACTGGTTGTCTTAAGTTGACCAGTTAAAGTTGTTTGGACAAATTAAAGGGGCAATAGAGGATCTTGTGCAAAATAAGTAGCCTTCACTGCAGGGTTCTCAACAGCATGCATGTTCTCATCGAGTCTGGCCAGATAGAAAGATAATGGTTGTGTTGGAGGCTGGCTACCCTTCCTTACACAAACAATGATACCTACACAAATTAAGACCTCTAGCGAGCTGGATCGGTCAGAAAAAATCTCTTCTTCCGTCTGTGCAAGTCTAGCAAAATCAACTGGCTTTGGATCACCCGCTTTGGTCTCATAACAGTTCACTGGCAACGTTCCAGCAAGATCCTTAGTGATCATGCTTCGCACAGTTTGCTGTCGCACACTTTGCCCAAACTCTGCTCTCCAAGTTCTCATTTGATCCAGCTGTTGCCTTGTTACTAAGGCATTTCTGACAGGCATTGGCATGGAGGGAAGTTGATCAAACTGTATAGTATGAAGACAGACTAGTGTAGTATATGAAGCTGCATCTCGTAATGCCCTTGAGATTCTCTCTCATTGCAGAGGAAAAGCGACGGGCGGACTATAAAACCAGGGGCATTTCGTTTACCTGTTTCATCTCGGCAAACAGATTCTCAACTACCAAGGTTGTCAATGCTTTCAGGTCAAGACTGTCGAGTAAAAGTGGCGAAATTTCTTCAAGTGTGGAAGAAATCCTTCTTGTGTCTGTATTGTCAACTTAATATCTCGTGCTGTTTGCGCAGAGCACATATCTTTCCTTCTCCCACAGTACGTTCGTACGAAGGAAAAATATTTTCCCTCTCCAGAACGCTGACGCTTAACAAAAAGACACAACCTGTAAGGGAGGAAGAGTGAGAGAACTTGCCTGGGCCTCTGAAAAATTAAAATAAACCGAAAATGTGTGATCTAAAGCACTGCTGAGTAGTGTCACACTTGAAGAATATATCAAGTGAAACGCTCCTTGATATACCACTCTGGAGTCTCAGGAGATTCCTCGTGCTAATGTGTTAGCACTAAAGCATGCTCTCGCTAACTTCCGAAGGAAAATACATATCTGGACATTGGAGAATGTTGTCAGTTGCTTGTTCACCAGCCACTTACTTCTATTTCACAGTTCTCAATGAAATCGCTTACTTCTTTGATTCTGGCGATAGCTTCCGTCTTTAATACACCAATTTCCTTGTCGGGCTCTTTGGTCAATCCCAGACGACTTGAGATTTCGAAGAAATGATGCTAAATCTTCAACTTTTATTTTTGTCAAAAACGACCACTTCATAGCCGGTTTCTCATCACTTTGTTCAGTTTAAAAAGCAACTCGTAACTTCATGCAGTACTTTCAGAGAAGCCATATTGATTTTAATGAGTCTCTTTAGCGCGAATGTGGTGCCTGTTTCACATGCATGCCATGAGGTCAGCGGTGGACTGAATAAAAGAGCCTGGAGCGTCCCTGGGATCAAATCTTTGACATTGGACCCATCTTGCTTGAATTTGGACTGTTAAATGACCCGTTACTGTTCGTCACCAGTCGCCAGTAATGCATATCCTTGACAATAATTGAGAAATCAAAGATATTTTTCGTTATCCCTAAAACTATCTGAAGTTATCCCTTATCCCTATAATTATTTTGCCAGTTATCACTTATCCCTAAAATTATATTGCCAGTTATCCCTTATCCCTAAAACCCCTAACAGGGCCTCAATATTCTTGAATGTTTGTCACATTCACGCACAAATATAATTAGCTAAAACGTTCGAGTTTTCTTAAATGCCCTATTCTGATAAAGAGCTCACATTATTTACAACAAATATAAAACATGTGCGGGATTTCATGGACAGTGCTCTCAACCCATGAGATAAAGATTTTGGCATATCAACTTACAAACTCCTTCGCTACTGTAGGCATCCATCTGTCAATTATTCTTATTCTGCCACTCCGGTGATAAGTTGATTTTGAATTGTTTACCCTGACAAATCAGTGTTAGGTGAAATATAATTTTGACAACTTTTGGTAATAAGTATGAGGGTTGAAAGACGTAATTTTTTTTTCGCTCGTGTTTCAAGCACAAAACACCAACTGACTACATGTACAGTACATGCACGTTAGCTTAAAATTTGGCTTCCTAGTTAATATTACTAAAACGAAGATCTTCGAATGTATTTTCCGTTTAGCACTGCTAAGGAAAAGAAATTAACTTAATCTATAATCTTAAGGTATATTTTTCAACCAGTTCAAACAAACCTCTAGTTAAAATAATTGTTCCCTCCAAACAGAAGGTACGTTAGTTTCTGGGTGGCATAACGTTTTGCATCGACAGACCTCGTTAAAATTATTGTTTGCAGTGAAATGAAGTGACGTATATATCAGGATGTCGATGCAATCGCTGCAGTTCTTAATGACATTGTAGATTTCATAGTCTTGGCTATATATTGTAACCTGTATATTTATGTATTTTTGATATCTATAAATATTCACATTGTAATTGTAATCTTATATTGTTTTTTTTAGTCGAGACTGGGCGACCACTCTCTATGCCCCCGACTTTGAATAAGTATTGTATTGTATTGTACAATTGCGAGACATGATCCCTTTTTTAAGTGTCAAACACATCAATGACATGTTTGTCGTTAATGAGTCAAGTCTTAGATGTTCAAAACGAATCATTATGTTCTGGGTCCACCGGGGAAAAACTAAGCAGGACCTCTTGCTTGATATACCTAATCTTTCTACAAAAACAGCATCGCACGTAAGACTAAAATGGAAATCTTGTTCTACTGTTAGTCTATGGAATTACGCTATTAGTCGAAATCTATGAGTAAAATAACATATTGTAAAAACATCCTAAGAATGCTATGTCACTTTTTATCGTGATCTCCTATCGAAAAGTAAAAGTAACTTCAAATGTAAAATATATTTTTCGTAGCTATTTTGGTCAAATATTAATTTGTACAACTCTCAACATTAAGCCCTGGCCAAACGGACAGGCAAGAAGTCGCAAGTGGACACAACTGTAAATTGTGTAGAGACTAGTCCAATCCTTGAACTCTCCTTTTTTCCAGGCGGGCGAAAAGAGAGTCCAGAATCAGTCCAGAATAACTTGCGTGCGCATGCTCAGAACGCCGCCATTCCCCCCCCCCCCCCCCCAAATTGGTATTCTCGTCGCCAGAGGCCGCGATCCTTTTGGTCAGTGACGGAGATCGCGACCTCTGGCTTGGTCCAACACCGGAAGTCCGTGGTTCACGGACTTACCGTCACTCTGCGCATGCTCAGAGTCAAGTCTGATAAATCTGATTGGTTCTGGTTTCAATCTATTGTGTTTACAAAACCGTTCAAAACCGGAATGTCGTTGGACCGGGCCAGAGATCGCGATCTCCTTCACTGGCCAAAAGGATCGCGGCCTCTGGGGACGAGAATGCCAAATTGGGGGAAAAACCATATTTGGAAGTGCTTTCCAGATTTGGCTTGCGGCGCGATTTTCCGAATAATATACAAGCAACAATTCTGCATTCAGATTGGTTAAAAACATCTCAATTAATCCCAAATCAGTGGAATTTCACCAGTGCCACGCTGAACCACATTCGGTTTGTTTTTTTACCACAATAGCAAAGATAACGAAACAAATCTTTGTCAAGAATTGTTGACAACTGAAAACACCGAAAGTGCACGCGCTGCATTATGCAAATGAGGTACTTGTACGCCTCAGACTTTCCTTTCAAAAACTCTTGCAAACTCGCTCAACATACAGAAATAGTACGAAAAAATGTTTGGGAAAAGAGCAATGACGCGTACTCGTTGTCGATGAGAGTACAGAAAAGGATAAACCATTACACCGAATGCAAATATGGCGGACCACTCGGTCGTCGCCCGGGACGAGCTACATGAAAGCGAGGTTAGTCTTCGATGTTTTGTTTTTAAAATACTTCTCCAGAAAACTTTTGCTTTGTGGTCGATCTGTTGTCTTATTTCGCTGTGCCTACGAGTTGCTGTGTTTCTGAATGCGACGAGAGGGGATAGAAATCTTCCACGGTTCACCTCTAAGGGGAAATAGTGGATCAATTCAATTTGTTGAGACGGAGAAAAGGAGTTCACGATCGCCGCGGGAACTATAAGTTTGTTTGTTACGTTTCAGGATAGAAGATCTCAGAAAAACCGTTTAAATGACGAGCTTATGTGGTGTCTGGTGGTGTTTCAACACGGTTTTCATGGCCAATACACTCCCAAAGTTAAAGAAAAGCTCTTCTTGAATGATATCCTCTGTCTCAAAGGAAGTTATTTGCGTTCGCACGAAGTAGACGAAGTAAATATATTAATATTACGGTGCAACAACCAGCGAGTGAACTTTAACTTCCCCGTCGCTGAAACCAGTGAAAGCATTGAGCCAAATGACAACAACTTGGAGCTAAATGCGATCGCTTACACATTTTCCAACCTGAAATTAAACAGTTCCTTTGGCGAATGTGAACCCCTTGCCTCCGTCTCTTTGGTTCCCCCTCAGAGGCGAACGAGAAAACTGAAAAAAGGAACACTTTCTGTACAATGGAAGATTCCACTCTGTTGCGGTGCATTCAGAACACAAAAACGCGTAGGGAGGACGAAATAAAGGGACCAAATCGACAACGAAGCAAGACTTTCTAGAAAAGCATTGTCACCTCAAAACATCAAAGCCTAACTAGGCTCGCTTTCATTCGACTCGTCCCTGGCGCCGACCGAGTGGTCCGCCATATTTGCATTCGGTGTATATTTAACAAATTGACGTCAGTTTTTTTTATGCGTCTGTCCTGTTATTGATCATGAATTTCGTCATAACAGTGTCAAAGTAGCTGTGGATCCACGAGGCGATAGCCGAGTGGATCTGCAGACTACTTTGACAACGTTATGACGAAATTCATTGTCAATAACAGGACAGACGCATTAAAAACTGACATCAATTTGTTCTTTACGATAACAAATTGTCGACTTGCGAGCTCTCGCTCGCTGACGTGTCGCACGAAATTCAAATTCATGTGTCTGTCCGCATATGACAATAAAAATTAACCAATGAGCGCGCGTGAATTTCTGCAGTTATTCGATTTTTACGTTTTTATGTTTTTTACCACAATATCAACGTCAAAGGAAATGTATTTTTTCAGAGCGCGAGCTGAAAAAGGCATTGCGTGACACATTGACGCGAGCAACGTGGTTGGGACGTGGTAATATTTGATTGGCTCGTTGTGAGCACGCGCATGCAAGGTATCCTGGACTCTCTTTTCGCCCGCCCGCGGATTCAGCCCCTATAAGGGCGGGAAGAAAGGAGCGTTCAGGGACTTGACTACGTAGAGACTTGTGTTGAGTGGCCAAACGGACTTGTAAGTTTCTCGCAAGTACACGCAAGTCGCAAAAAAAAATTAAGGTAATTTCTTAGTATTGCATTGCGCATCCCTACTGCGCACGATTTTCGCGTCATTAGCGCGCGCACACGAGCGCGTGCACGTGCAAAACGTAAGAGATTTCCCTCAAACTAAACTCGATAACGGAATAAATTTTCCTTTTCTCTTAAAACGACCACGGTGACCCCCGATTTTTCTTTTAGGTATTTGCTAAGAACAGTCCAATGAAGAACATATTTGAAGAGGAAAAAAAGTTTGATAGTAGGACATGATTTATTTTGGAAAAAGTTCCCAACTGGGTGTATTTTGGCCAAGGCGAGGACTTCCGAAAAAGTGCAATATTCCCGCAACCAGGCAATCAAAAACTGCTTAAATGAAGCAATACTGCTTATGTCCATAAATGAAGCTTTACCTTCAAGACAAAACTTTGTGCCTTTTAAGTAACCAAGATTTAATTCTGTATGAAGGTGATTCGAACTTTTAAACGCGCAACCAGTAAAAATACCCCATTTTAAGAACTTGCTGACGCGTAAACAAGCACGGTGACCCCATTTTTATTGCATTTTTATAATGTTCGTACCATGAATGTTCATTACGCCAAGTTTCAAAAAAAGTTTGATAGTGGAACAATTTCAAGGGAATTACCTTAAGGCAGACTGTCCTCTATTTCATTGGCTTATAATAGGCTTATGGACGTCACTTGACTTTCGTTGACTTGGGTTGGGTGGCCAAATGGTGAAAAACTTGCTTTGACTTGTGTGCAAATGTGATCACGTTCAAAGTGAGCGCAAGTCATCGAAAGTCAACTCAAGTGCACGCAAACCTTGGCCAAAAGGAGACGCAAGTAGATCCAGGTTTTCAACTTGCGTCTACTTGCAAAACCGTTTGGCCGGGGCTTAACAGTGGTTCGTCAATATGACGAGCAAGATGGCACAGTCATTGCGTCAAAAAAACTTACCAGGTGCAAAACAATTTTTACGCTGAGTTTATGAACTGTTACAGGATGATTCTTCAAAAATGAAAAAATAAGGAAAAAATGCTTGGTAAGGTTTTACCAGGACAGACCTGCTAGCTTTGAAGAAAGCTGCCCAATTTCAGTTACAATAAAGGCAAGAGAAAGATCTCGCCATCGAGCAGTTTCCGCCAATCACCATCCGCCACATTCACTACAGTTTTTCAGAACTACACGTAGACTTAGATGAACTAGGGACTGAAAGATGTCTCAGTAATACGTGGACAATGTCAAGACGCCTTATGTTATGTTCTTTAAGCGTCTTGCAAAAGTCGTAGACAGTCAGATCCGGGTTGATTGACAGAAGGACCTCCAGCGTTTTTTTGGCAGCCTCTGGGTCGCTCTCTAGCGACTTAATTTTGAGCTGATCCATTCCATATTTGAGAGCAATCTGCCTCCACCCTGCGAGGATACTGCTTGTCTGGGTGAGATAGATTTCAATCAAATCTTGAGTACCGAAGTCAATATCTCTCAGACACTTGTATACTGAAAAATAAATTAGAGACAAGATTACTTCATGCAAACTTAAGGGAATTTTACAGTTGTTATCTTGTCAAATATACTTCCAAAATATTTATATGAAAGAAAAAAATAAACGCGCTAGTACTGCAGTTGGAAAACTGCAAAAGATATTTCTTGAACCATACTAGGAGTAAACTGGTTCAGTATTCAAATAATCAATTTATTAATGCAATCTTGAGGGGTACGCTTCACTTGGTTTGACTGTAACTAAACAATGAAACAATAGGCCTCTTGCCCTAAGAGGTCACGTGACCAATGCCGCCCTCTAACAGAAACCATTTCTCGTGGCTTGTTTGTGTTCAGAGACGAGACGAGCGCCCGGGACGAGCGCAACTAGTCCGGCTGTGATACACCGGACAGCTTACGTGACCAAAACAAATACCTTGAAACGTGTTTTTATTAAAAACTACAACGCCGACTTTATTAGACGAAACATTTACCGACCTACTGAAGCTGACGCAACGAACCAGAACCCGACACATGTTACTACAGTGACTATACCTTACATTAAGGGCACTTCCGAGACCATCTCACGGATCTTACAGCCCTACAACATCCGTGCAGCCCACAAACCCACAACTACGTTACGACACTTACTGACTAACGTTAAAGACCAAGAAGAACCCAACAACAGACATGGAGCAGTTTACAAAATCAAATGCTCTGACTGAGAGGCCTCCTACATTGGTGAGACTGGCAGAAATCTTAACACGAGACTGACTGAACACAAAACGAGCCACGAGAAATGGTGATGCCAACAATCACATTGCTGTGCATCATCAACTGACAAACCACAACATTGACTGGGACTCTGCCCAATGCTTAACCTACAGTATTAACTATTTTCAACGACTGACTCTGGAAAGCTGGTACACTAACTTAGAACAAACGCCTCTTACTAGATGTCAACAACTACCGGCACCTTACAAAAGACTTATCCGCGACGAAAACGAAACAGACCAACAGACTTCTTATAGACCGACTTAATTTTGACTAACAATAGATTTAACTAACAAAAGACGGATCGAAACTGACCAATGACTGATGACAAACTTTACACGAGTCCTTCAGCCAATAACATCATGGCTTAACTGACCAATCGTTTTCAACTGACAGACGATCATCGACAGACAAAGACCATTCACTTGACTCTGAAGATGACTTCCGTTCAGGTTGTCGAAACGTCAGTCACCAAAAACAGTTCTTTTCAGAACTACACTCGCCCGGACGATCACACAATACGAACAACTGATACTCCTGGGTTCAAACCATTTACTATGATTTGTATTGGCCGCCATGTTGGAGGGCATACTCTTGCCCTCCAACATGGCGGCCAAAAC
>JAHPZR010009207.1:0-10491 GCA_019787425.1 Platygyra sinensis | reverse complement strand
GGGGGAATTGTACAAAAATAAAAAAAAATGTTTTGAGGCAATTAAAAACTTAATTATTTTAGGAAAATGAAACCTTTGATCAAATTGTGTCAGTGATATTTTCTTTACTGCATACATTTTTACATGGTCAAATGATTCAACCAAACAATTGTTTCTTTTGCACGAACAATGTGGCCAGTCCGGAGCAGACAAATTAGGCTCATCCTGCCCACCAGGGTAGCCAACCACAGCAAAAGATTTGCTTCATCTTGCCTGCTTGCAGAGCCAGTTACATAATAAATAGTATTGACCAAGATAGTTTTGTCTTTATGACTGGATATTGTCGTTGTTCTTTTTACTGTTTCTATGAACCTTGAATTCATTTCAGTACAGGTCAGTTAAGTATTTCAAATGCACTTTTGCTTACTGAGTCATTTCCCAGGGATTTCTAAACATCGACATCAATAGGCAAGTGAGTCATGGGCGATCAATGAGTTATCAATTGATTAATCCTTGAGTACTACCAACACTGGTCAGAATAATCATGAAGTAATCAATACCCACGAGATTATTGGCCACTGACTAGCCATTGATGTCCCTGGTAAGCTTGTAATGATTTCATTTTGAAATGGGGGTTATTGATCTAGTTTGCAGTTGTCTGTATTTTACAGATAACCATGTCTCTTGTTTAAAATAGAACCATCTTGTAATCTCAAAGTTGAACAAAATTTGAATATAAAACAACTTGATAAAATGTACCAGTGTCAATCTACATCTAGAAAACTTGGCCAACACTTACACTTCAATGCCGTGAGGTTGAGATTGTGCTTTTTGCCGTGAGGTTTTTCTTTTTGCCGTGAGCTTTTTCTTTTTGTCGTGAGCTTTTTCTTTTTGCCGTGAGCTTTTTCTTTTTGCCGTGACAGTTGTGGGCCCCCGTATGCATAATTAGACGAAAACTCTACAGTAATATATGCCGTCAACTTAAAATATTTCCCTCTTTGTAACTGATTACTTCAATACCTCTGTTCCCGACAAGGCAGCAGGCCCTGGGAACGAACGAATATTTCCCGCTCTTTTTAAGCTTTCTTGACAAACATTGCGTGCTTATCAAGACATTTTCACGTGATCGATTTCATTCTTCTCAAGAATAGCGTGCCGGGCACATGGCTTGGTGAGTACCAGTAAATTAGCATGTTTTATGTTAGGTTTACTAGTTTTAAACGTATATTTCTGTTACTGTGGACAAAATATCTATATTGTATTTCGTTTTCGTGAGTTAATCGCAAATATGTCGCACAGAAGAGCTAATATGCTGAACATGTTATTTTCGAGTTTCTTTGTTTATACAAACCGATTACTGTTCATTGTATGTTACTTTTCTTGGACCCTAGATTATATTGTTTTTGCCGTTGTTGTTAGAAATTGTAAACCTTTTATTAACCCTTTATTCGTTTGCTTCGAATTTGCCCGAAATCGAAAACATATTTTTTTTGTATTATTTCTTATTCTGTGTAGCGTGATTATTAAACCAAGCCTAAAATGACATCACGTCTCCACGTTATTCCCGTCCGACACAACCTCAGAGTCCCGGGGGAGTGCCAAACAATCCTGGTAGACACACTTATAGATCGCTTGCCGGGTTCGGCGGTACTACTACTTTGTAGCACATTCAACTCGCAGAACCCAGATCTAGAGTTTGCCTCCTCCTCCTTCTCGTTGTAAGAGTCACATTGTAAGCAGCAGTCATAAGTTAAACGTTTATTTTCCCTTCTCTACGATTCAGCTCCCGAACTTATATTATTAAAAGTGATTTACAATTTTCTTTTAGCGTCTTTCAAGCAAGAGTCCGAAAAGAATTCTTGTTAGGATTTTTAGTGCCATATAATTCACATTGCATTTGAATGCCAAAAACAAACTACATATACATGTGCATTTGCTTGGAGAACCGATAATTTCACTAAATGCCGGCTCTGCATGCCGTCATCGATAATAGTGTGGTAACTGGCTTTCAACATTTGTACTGAATATCAGTGATCATTAGTGGAAGACGAAGTCGGAATTTTTGTTTCCAGCTGATCCCCTTCCTGATCTAGATGAAACCTGCGAAGTGTCATCCTCTGGTTGAATCTCATCGTCCTTTGCTGCTTCTTCCTCTGTAGCCTAGTGTCACCACTGTCGAGGAACTTCACCAGAAGACAGTAGTGAACATCATCTTCAAGAACAATTGTATCGTCTTTCTTCTTATAGTTTACAACAGAGTTCAAAATACTGGTTGTCTTAAGTTGACCAGTTAAAGTTGTTTGGACAAATTAAAGGGGCAATAGAGGATCTTGTGCAAAATAAGTAGCCTTCACTGCAGGGTTCTCAACAGCATGCATGTTCTCATCGAGTCTGGCCAGATAGAAAGATAATGGTTGTGTTGGAGGCTGGCTACCCTTCCTTACACAAACAATGATACCTACACAAATTAAGACCTCTAGCGAGCTGGATCGGTCAGAAAAAATCTCTTCTTCCGTCTGTGCAAGTCTAGCAAAATCAACTGGCTTTGGATCACCCGCTTTGGTCTCATAACAGTTCACTGGCAACGTTCCAGCAAGATCCTTAGTGATCATGCTTCGCACAGTTTGCTGTCGCACACTTTGCCCAAACTCTGCTCTCCAAGTTCTCATTTGATCCAGCTGTTGCCTTGTTACTAAGGCATTTCTGACAGGCATTGGCATGGAGGGAAGTTGATCAAACTGTATAGTATGAAGACAGACTAGTGTAGTATATGAAGCTGCATCTCGTAATGCCCTTGAGATTCTCTCTCATTGCAGAGGAAAAGCGACGGGCGGACTATAAAACCAGGGGCATTTCGTTTACCTGTTTCATCTCGGCAAACAGATTCTCAACTACCAAGGTTGTCAATGCTTTCAGGTCAAGACTGTCGAGTAAAAGTGGCGAAATTTCTTCAAGTGTGGAAGAAATCCTTCTTGTGTCTGTATTGTCAACTTAATATCTCGTGCTGTTTGCGCAGAGCACATATCTTTCCTTCTCCCACAGTACGTTCGTACGAAGGAAAAATATTTTCCCTCTCCAGAACGCTGACGCTTAACAAAAAGACACAACCTGTAAGGGAGGAAGAGTGAGAGAACTTGCCTGGGCCTCTGAAAAATTAAAATAAACCGAAAATGTGTGATCTAAAGCACTGCTGAGTAGTGTCACACTTGAAGAATATATCAAGTGAAACGCTCCTTGATATACCACTCTGGAGTCTCAGGAGATTCCTCGTGCTAATGTGTTAGCACTAAAGCATGCTCTCGCTAACTTCCGAAGGAAAATACATATCTGGACATTGGAGAATGTTGTCAGTTGCTTGTTCACCAGCCACTTACTTCTATTTCACAGTTCTCAATGAAATCGCTTACTTCTTTGATTCTGGCGATAGCTTCCGTCTTTAATACACCAATTTCCTTGTCGGGCTCTTTGGTCAATCCCAGACGACTTGAGATTTCGAAGAAATGATGCTAAATCTTCAACTTTTATTTTTGTCAAAAACGACCACTTCATAGCCGGTTTCTCATCACTTTGTTCAGTTTAAAAAGCAACTCGTAACTTCATGCAGTACTTTCAGAGAAGCCATATTGATTTTAATGAGTCTCTTTAGCGCGAATGTGGTGCCTGTTTCACATGCATGCCATGAGGTCAGCGGTGGACTGAATAAAAGAGCCTGGAGCGTCCCTGGGATCAAATCTTTGACATTGGACCCATCTTGCTTGAATTTGGACTGTTAAATGACCCGTTACTGTTCGTCACCAGTCGCCAGTAATGCATATCCTTGACAATAATTGAGAAATCAAAGATATTTTTCGTTATCCCTAAAACTATCTGAAGTTATCCCTTATCCCTATAATTATTTTGCCAGTTATCACTTATCCCTAAAATTATATTGCCAGTTATCCCTTATCCCTAAAACCCCTAACAGGGCCTCAATATTCTTGAATGTTTGTCACATTCACGCACAAATATAATTAGCTAAAACGTTCGAGTTTTCTTAAATGCCCTATTCTGATAAAGAGCTCACATTATTTACAACAAATATAAAACATGTGCGGGATTTCATGGACAGTGCTCTCAACCCATGAGATAAAGATTTTGGCATATCAACTTACAAACTCCTTCGCTACTGTAGGCATCCATCTGTCAATTATTCTTATTCTGCCACTCCGGTGATAAGTTGATTTTGAATTGTTTACCCTGACAAATCAGTGTTAGGTGAAATATAATTTTGACAACTTTTGGTAATAAGTATGAGGGTTGAAAGACGTAATTTTTTTTTCGCTCGTGTTTCAAGCACAAAACACCAACTGACTACATGTACAGTACATGCACGTTAGCTTAAAATTTGGCTTCCTAGTTAATATTACTAAAACGAAGATCTTCGAATGTATTTTCCGTTTAGCACTGCTAAGGAAAAGAAATTAACTTAATCTATAATCTTAAGGTATATTTTTCAACCAGTTCAAACAAACCTCTAGTTAAAATAATTGTTCCCTCCAAACAGAAGGTACGTTAGTTTCTGGGTGGCATAACGTTTTGCATCGACAGACCTCGTTAAAATTATTGTTTGCAGTGAAATGAAGTGACGTATATATCAGGATGTCGATGCAATCGCTGCAGTTCTTAATGACATTGTAGATTTCATAGTCTTGGCTATATATTGTAACCTGTATATTTATGTATTTTTGATATCTATAAATATTCACATTGTAATTGTAATCTTATATTGTTTTTTTTAGTCGAGACTGGGCGACCACTCTCTATGCCCCCGACTTTGAATAAGTATTGTATTGTATTGTACAATTGCGAGACATGATCCCTTTTTTAAGTGTCAAACACATCAATGACATGTTTGTCGTTAATGAGTCAAGTCTTAGATGTTCAAAACGAATCATTATGTTCTGGGTCCACCGGGGAAAAACTAAGCAGGACCTCTTGCTTGATATACCTAATCTTTCTACAAAAACAGCATCGCACGTAAGACTAAAATGGAAATCTTGTTCTACTGTTAGTCTATGGAATTACGCTATTAGTCGAAATCTATGAGTAAAATAACATATTGTAAAAACATCCTAAGAATGCTATGTCACTTTTTATCGTGATCTCCTATCGAAAAGTAAAAGTAACTTCAAATGTAAAATATATTTTTCGTAGCTATTTTGGTCAAATATTAATTTGTACAACTCTCAACATTAAGCCCTGGCCAAACGGACAGGCAAGAAGTCGCAAGTGGACACAACTGTAAATTGTGTAGAGACTAGTCCAATCCTTGAACTCTCCTTTTTTCCAGGCGGGCGAAAAGAGAGTCCAGAATCAGTCCAGAATAACTTGCGTGCGCATGCTCAGAACGCCGCCATTCCCCCCCCCCCCCCCCCAAATTGGTATTCTCGTCGCCAGAGGCCGCGATCCTTTTGGTCAGTGACGGAGATCGCGACCTCTGGCTTGGTCCAACACCGGAAGTCCGTGGTTCACGGACTTACCGTCACTCTGCGCATGCTCAGAGTCAAGTCTGATAAATCTGATTGGTTCTGGTTTCAATCTATTGTGTTTACAAAACCGTTCAAAACCGGAATGTCGTTGGACCGGGCCAGAGATCGCGATCTCCTTCACTGGCCAAAAGGATCGCGGCCTCTGGGGACGAGAATGCCAAATTGGGGGAAAAACCATATTTGGAAGTGCTTTCCAGATTTGGCTTGCGGCGCGATTTTCCGAATAATATACAAGCAACAATTCTGCATTCAGATTGGTTAAAAACATCTCAATTAATCCCAAATCAGTGGAATTTCACCAGTGCCACGCTGAACCACATTCGGTTTGTTTTTTTACCACAATAGCAAAGATAACGAAACAAATCTTTGTCAAGAATTGTTGACAACTGAAAACACCGAAAGTGCACGCGCTGCATTATGCAAATGAGGTACTTGTACGCCTCAGACTTTCCTTTCAAAAACTCTTGCAAACTCGCTCAACATACAGAAATAGTACGAAAAAATGTTTGGGAAAAGAGCAATGACGCGTACTCGTTGTCGATGAGAGTACAGAAAAGGATAAACCATTACACCGAATGCAAATATGGCGGACCACTCGGTCGTCGCCCGGGACGAGCTACATGAAAGCGAGGTTAGTCTTCGATGTTTTGTTTTTAAAATACTTCTCCAGAAAACTTTTGCTTTGTGGTCGATCTGTTGTCTTATTTCGCTGTGCCTACGAGTTGCTGTGTTTCTGAATGCGACGAGAGGGGATAGAAATCTTCCACGGTTCACCTCTAAGGGGAAATAGTGGATCAATTCAATTTGTTGAGACGGAGAAAAGGAGTTCACGATCGCCGCGGGAACTATAAGTTTGTTTGTTACGTTTCAGGATAGAAGATCTCAGAAAAACCGTTTAAATGACGAGCTTATGTGGTGTCTGGTGGTGTTTCAACACGGTTTTCATGGCCAATACACTCCCAAAGTTAAAGAAAAGCTCTTCTTGAATGATATCCTCTGTCTCAAAGGAAGTTATTTGCGTTCGCACGAAGTAGACGAAGTAAATATATTAATATTACGGTGCAACAACCAGCGAGTGAACTTTAACTTCCCCGTCGCTGAAACCAGTGAAAGCATTGAGCCAAATGACAACAACTTGGAGCTAAATGCGATCGCTTACACATTTTCCAACCTGAAATTAAACAGTTCCTTTGGCGAATGTGAACCCCTTGCCTCCGTCTCTTTGGTTCCCCCTCAGAGGCGAACGAGAAAACTGAAAAAAGGAACACTTTCTGTACAATGGAAGATTCCACTCTGTTGCGGTGCATTCAGAACACAAAAACGCGTAGGGAGGACGAAATAAAGGGACCAAATCGACAACGAAGCAAGACTTTCTAGAAAAGCATTGTCACCTCAAAACATCAAAGCCTAACTAGGCTCGCTTTCATTCGACTCGTCCCTGGCGCCGACCGAGTGGTCCGCCATATTTGCATTCGGTGTATATTTAACAAATTGACGTCAGTTTTTTTTATGCGTCTGTCCTGTTATTGATCATGAATTTCGTCATAACAGTGTCAAAGTAGCTGTGGATCCACGAGGCGATAGCCGAGTGGATCTGCAGACTACTTTGACAACGTTATGACGAAATTCATTGTCAATAACAGGACAGACGCATTAAAAACTGACATCAATTTGTTCTTTACGATAACAAATTGTCGACTTGCGAGCTCTCGCTCGCTGACGTGTCGCACGAAATTCAAATTCATGTGTCTGTCCGCATATTGACAATAAAAATTAACCAATGAGCGCGCGTGAATTTCTGCAGTTATTCGATTTTTACGTTTTTATGTTTTTTACCACAATATCAACGTCAAAGGAAATGTATTTTTTCAGAGCGCGAGCTGAAAAAGGCATTGCGTGACACATTGACGCGAGCAACGTGGTTGGGACGTGGTAATATTTGATTGGCTCGTTGTGAGCACGCGCATGCAAGGTATCCTGGACTCTCTTTTCGCCCGCCCGCGGATTCAGCCCCTATAAGGGCGGGAAGAAAGGAGCGTTCAGGGACTTGACTACGTAGAGACTTGTGTTGAGTGGCCAAACGGACTTGTAAGTTTCTCGCAAGTACACGCAAGTCGCAAAAAAAAATTAAGGTAATTTCTTAGTATTGCATTGCGCATCCCTACTGCGCACGATTTTCGCGTCATTAGCGCGCGCACACGAGCGCGTGCACGTGCAAAACGTAAGAGATTTCCCTCAAACTAAACTCGATAACGGAATAAATTTTCCTTTTCTCTTAAAACGACCACGGTGACCCCCGATTTTTCTTTTAGGTATTTGCTAAGAACAGTCCAATGAAGAACATATTTGAAGAGGAAAAAAAGTTTGATAGTAGGACATGATTTATTTTGGAAAAAGTTCCCAACTGGGTGTATTTTGGCCAAGGCGAGGACTTCCGAAAAAGTGCAATATTCCCGCAACCAGGCAATCAAAAACTGCTTAAATGAAGCAATACTGCTTATGTCCATAAATGAAGCTTTACCTTCAAGACAAAACTTTGTGCCTTTTAAGTAACCAAGATTTAATTCTGTATGAAGGTGATTCGAACTTTTAACGCGCAACCAGTAAAAATACCCCATTTTAAGAACTTGCTGACGCGTAAACAAGCACGGTGACCCCATTTTTATTGCATTTTTATAATGTTCGTACCATGAATGTTCATTACGCCAAGTTTCAAAAAAAGTTTGATAGTGGAACAATTTCAAGGGAATTACCTTAAGGCAGACTGTCCTCTATTTCATTGGCTTATAATAGGCTTATGGACGTCACTTGACTTTCGTTGACTTGGGTTGGGTGGCCAAATGGTGAAAAACTTGCTTTGACTTGTGTGCAAATGTGATCACGTTCAAAGTGAGCGCAAGTCATCGAAAGTCAACTCAAGTGCACGCAAACCTTGGCCAAAAGGAGACGCAAGTAGATCCAGGTTTTCAACTTGCGTCTACTTGCAAAACCGTTTGGCCGGGGCTTAACAGTGGTTCGTCAATATGACGAGCAAGATGGCACAGTCATTGCGTCAAAAAAACTTACCAGGTGCAAAACAATTTTTACGCTGAGTTTATGAACTGTTACAGGATGATTCCTTCAAAAATGAAAAAATAAGGAAAAAATGCTTGGTAAGGTTTTACCAGGACAGACCTGCTAGCTTTGAAGAAAGCTGCCCAATTTCAGTTACAATAAAGGCAAGAGAAAGATCTCGCCATCGAGCAGTTTCCGCCAATCACCATCCGCCACATTCACTACAGTTTTTCAGAACTACACGTAGACTTAGATGAACTAGGGACTGAAAGATGTCTCAGTAATACGTGGACAATGTCAAGACGCCTTATGTTATGTTCTTTAAGCGTCTTGCAAAAGTCGTAGACAGTCAGATCCGGGTTGATTGACAGAAGGACCTCCAGCGTTTTTTTGGCAGCCTCTGGGTCGCTCTCTAGCGACTTAATTTTGAGCTGATCCATTCCATATTTGAGAGCAATCTGCCTCCACCCTGCGAGGATACTGCTTGTCTGGGTGAGATAGATTTCAATCAAATCTTGAGTACCGAAGTCAATATCTCTCAGACACTTGTATACTGAAAAATAAATTAGAGACAAGATTACTTCATGCAAACTTAAGGGAATTTTACAGTTGTTATCTTGTCAAATATACTTCCAAAATATTTATATGAAAGAAAAAAATAAACGCGCTAGTACTGCAGTTGGAAAACTGCAAAAGATATTTCTTGAACCATACTAGGAGTAAACTGGTTCAGTATTCAAATAATCAATTTATTAATGCAATCTTGAGGGGTACGCTTCACTTGGTTTGACTGTAACTAAACAATGAAACAATAGGCCTCTTGCCCTAAGAGGTCACGTGACCAATGCCGCCCTCTAACAGAAACCATTTCTCGTGGCTTGTTTGTGTTCAGAGACGAGACGAGCGCCCGGGACGAGCGCAACTAGTCCGGCTGTGATACACCGGACAGCTTACGTGACCAAAACAAATACCTTGAACGTGTTTTTATTAAAAACTACAACGCCGACTTTATTAGACGAAACATTTACCGACCTACTGAAGCTGACGCAACGAACCAGAACCCGACACATGTTACTACAGTGACTATACCTTACATTAAGGGCACTTCCGAGACCATCTCACGGATCTTACAGCCCTACAACATCCGTGCAGCCCACAAACCCACAACTACGTTACGACACTTACTGACTAACGTTAAAGACCAAGAAGAACCCAACAACAGACAGGGAGCAGTTTACAAAATCAAATGCTCTGACTGAGAGGCCTCCTACATTGGTGAGACTGGCAGAAATCTTAACACGAGACTGACTGAACACAAACGAGCCACGAGAAATGGTGATGCCAACAATCACATTGCTGTGCATCATCAACTGACAAACCACAACATTGACTGGGACTCTGCCCAATGCTTAACCTACAGTATTAACTATTTTCAACGACTGACTCTGGAAAGCTGGTACACTAACTTAGAACAAACGCCTCTTACTAGATGTCAACAACTACCGGCACCTTACAAAAGACTTATCCGCGACGAAAACGAAACAGACCAACAGACTTCTTATAGACCGACTTAATTTTGACTAACAATAGATTTAACTAACAAAAGACGGATCGAAACTGACCAATGACTGATGACAAACTTTACACGAGTCCTTCAGCCAATAACATCATGGCTTAACTGACCAATCGTTTTCAACTGACAGACGATCATCGACAGACAAAGACCATTCACTTGACTCTGAAGATGACTTCCGTTCAGGTTGTCGAAACGTCAGTCACCAAAAACAGTTCTTTTCAGAACTACACTCGCCCGGACGATCACACAATACGAACAACTGATACTCCTGGGTTCAAACCATTTACTATGATTTGTATTGGCCGCCATGTTGGAGGGCATACTCTTGCCCTCCAACATGGCGGCCAAAACTAC
>JAHPZR010009205.1:12500-14781 GCA_019787425.1 Platygyra sinensis | reverse complement strand
TTTTCTTCAACCGATGCAGTATAAGCTTAAAATAAGTTCTACCATTAACTTTATTTTTTACTTCCTCTGGCTGTTCTCGGCAACAAACACATTCTCTTTGCGTTGGCATGATTTGGCATTGCTCACTAACCACCAAAATGTGCCTTCTAAGCGATTCTTTACTTCTTCGTTTTCGGTGTCGCTACCCTCAGGATTACGAACACGTTCTGGCTGGATCGAGTACACAAACACGCTTGCTATAACAAACTCTCTTGAACAGGATGACGTCATGCTTAGCAGCCTAGCCTGGCCTGGCCGCTGAGCATTTGTTTCAAAATGGCGGCTGCCGATGCAAAATTTTAGGCTACTTTGTAGATAAATTTCTTGGGATAGAATGCACTTGAGAAGCGGAAACTTCGGTGAGTAACTTAACTTAATTTTAACCTTTTTGTAGGTGATGACAGAAAAAATACGCTTTTTCAAGTGACCTTCTCCTTTAACTCCTTTGCCGAAATGTAATTAAGAAGTTCGAAAAACAATACTCATTCACTTTTTGGCGAAAATGGGGCCACTCAACTAAGGTTCAGTTAACTCAAGGAGCCTTAACGAAAAGTTAAAAGTATATATTATGGTGTCTTGAGCAAAGATGGGGCTTAAAAAAAGAGAACGAAAGAGCGGGCCGGGTGTGGGGTTGACGTAGACTTAAAATTTAAGATTAGAGTTAGCGTTGCTACTGATGAGGGGCCGAAAATAGCAGTGCAAGCAAAATAAACAGTAAATTTAGTCTGCCTACTCCCAGGTGATATGTCATTCCCTACTTCACCTTGAAAACTGACGTGTTACATAAAATCGCTCGATATAAAATTATAATATTTTTTGCTGAATATAATTTTTGTTTCACCTCAATGCCGTGAGCAGTATGAGCGCCAGAATAACAGCTGACGTTGAAACACATAAAAGCACTAGCTCCAAGTTACTTTGAATTTTCTTGTGCATTGAAGATTCCTTTGACCTGTCTTGATTGTAAACAAAACCTCCTGTTCCCTTAAAAACAAAAGCAACCAAAATTGGAAGAGTAGAATTTTTTTTCAACAGAAGCATCTTTACTATGAAAACAATGTAAAATTTAGGACAGAAGCTACCAACGAATGCACTTTATTTTTTTTCTTTCATCCCGTCCTTTTTTATCATGCTAGAGAACGGGCGAGTTATTCCACGACTCAGTTCTTTGAGTTTTGGCAACCTTTTACAAATGTTTCAGTTGCCGATTAAAAAAAAACATTAAGAAAATACGTAATGTAGGAAAAAATAGAGAGAAATTCCTAGTTAATTCTGATTATGAAAATGTATATTTTTTCTTGTGCTGTCTTTCTGTCACCGGTTCAGGCTAGTTGTGTGTTTCTGTCGACTTTATAGATGTGAGGCTTTAAGCGCACGCTTTTTTTTCAGGTACAATGCATCTGGATAAACCTGCAGTTCATATCTCTTCTGATACGTATTCAAGTATTTTAAACATGTTGCCGTTCTTGTTGTTAGCTTTACCTCATCAAACTCCACACTTGTACAGTTACTAGCTCTCAGGGTGTCCTTCATTTGCTGATTGGTATTCTCCTTGTTCCTCAATGAAGTTGCATATGACAAAAAAAGTAAACAGATGGGTATAGAAATGGAAATAACTAGAAGCCTTCCTGTCATCTATTTTCAAAATGATGACAACAAAAGAACTGGTAAAGTCATTAAACCACAAAATGATATAACGAATGATGTAAACGACAGTAAGGGTTTAGACTTGGCGGAGTTGAATCTATCGTAAAATGTTACAACTCATCAACAATGGGAAAGCGGATAAAATTTTCGTCCACCTTGTAAGTTCAAGCTCATTCTATAGTCTAAAAAGATTACGAGCTACTTGACTTGACGTCATTAGTTCGAGAACTTTATAGGTTGATGAATTTCTGAATCTTTTTTTACGGTATATTCCAAAACTTTGCTCTTAAAGTCATGTTATGACGAAATTTGCATCTTTGCTATCGAAGCCATTTTAAAACGTAAACAAGTAGTCTCCACAAGGAGAAATATGCTGTTTACAATTTTCAAATCTTTCTTTTTGTTTGACATATATTTCATTTTTCAAAATATGCAAATTGGCCAAGAGATGACGACACACACTAACCAAATTTTGATCAAATATGATGAAAGATAATATCTAGGCCAATTTGTATCAGAAACGTTTGATTCTTTGCAGTAAGATTCATATTTGCAAATGGTGCCTCATATATTCTTTGTTTTCATGTGACGTCAT
>JAHPZR010009205.1:0-7500 GCA_019787425.1 Platygyra sinensis | reverse complement strand
CAAGGATTTGGGCAAAACCCTTTCATTCGGACTATGTGATGAGTGGATAGGTCGGATTTTGGCTTCTTTGAGAAACAAACGCTTCTCGTATGTGTTTTGCCAAAGCAACTTTTTGATGACGACTTCCTCAACGTCTTTTGGTAGTGAAAACGGCTCCGAAGCTGCCTGTTTCGATGTCTTCCTTGTCACAGAGCTACTCCCATCGAAATTCTGGTAATTCAGAGTTAATCAATTCTCTGGAGGGTTGCCTTCCCAAGAAAAGAGGGAGCTTTTTGGCCAATACAGAGAAGGAAGGTGTGATCGCAGGTTACATCGACATAAAAGAAAGCATCGAAATAATTTCATTATAAGTAGGCTTGGTCAATTTCACATGAACCGCTGTTATTCATCAGCTCTGGCCGAGAAGAGTTAAGTTGAAATTACTTCGTTTCCTACAAAATTAATCAGTTTCCCGGTTACAAAAAATAAAAGGGTCTTCGTTTTCGTAGGGGGTCTTCGTTTTCGTAGGTCTTAGGTCTTCGGGTCTTCGTTTTCGGGGTCTTCGTTTTCGATACTACCCTCGAGGCGTAGCGGAGTGTGTCACTGTGTGTGTTAACCGTGGGCTGTGGTTATAGTTATACCTAGCTCGCTGCTGTGCCCTGAAACGGAGAGGAACATTCGCATCGAAACGCAAGGTTATCTATTTATTTTACCAATTAATTTTTAAGAAGTGATGTTTTGATATTTCATTGCTGACATCAATCAGTGTGCCAACAGTTGTTTCAACACTGGGAAAAGTTGAATTTTTTAAATTAAATTAGTCTCAGAAACATTTTGTTTATTGGGTTTGTTAAATTCGAGATAAAGCAATAGTTCTCGGCTTACCAAGACCAAGTTTGTGCGTGGTTTAGTCTCGCTCGACTTCTGACCAAGACTGCTCGAAAATTATTTCTGTATCATTTTCTAGAAGAAACGGCTTTATCTTTCGTTTTCTGGCTTCTCGCCTCGGCAAAACTTTTTTGTACCTTATCGTTTGCCCAGTCATGTAAAATATTATCTTAATTCTCAAAACTTTCTGCCATTTTAAAACGGCAGGGGGAAAAACTTTGTAATGATGACGTCAATCGTGCATCTATCCTCTAATAGATCATAGGCGAGAACCAATCAAAATTCGAGAATAACTTGGGTTATTATATAATTAACAATATAACAAACAGGGGTGATATATTTCTCAATCACGCTACAAAGGCCGAAGACCCTTGGTAAGACTTGGTACATCCATAGCCCCACACTCATGTGAAATTTCCTTTGTCTTGAAACATGAACGTGAGGCTAAGGATGTAACAAGTATTGTTATTCAAATTTAAGCGCCATTTATGCAAAGGGTCTATGGAAAACAATATTCTTTTTGCATGATTTTGTATTATTGTTAAGTAATAAATCAAAAACGCAAAAAAACAACAAAAATACCATAATCTCGTCCACAAAATGTGATTTTTTTCGGATTATGCAACCAAAAATGTCATGTTTTATAGGGCGTGGATCATGTGATTTTTAACCTTCATTTAGGGGTGGGTCACTCAGTTTTGTGCCAAGTGGAAGGGATGGGTCATGTGTTTTCTAACCACCACATTTTGAAATGCTCTGGCCCAACCCCCGTACCCTTTTAACAAGTCCCTAAGGACTTGCACCCTCCTGTGATGTGATAAAACGCTAAGTAAAAACTCTCAAAAAAGACATAGCCGGAATAAGATTAGAGCAGTTGGACGCACCACTTTGATCACAACTGAGTAATACGGCTAACTCACCAATTGATCAGAATTCTGAAAGAAGGACTGGTGCATTATATTGGGAGATAAAACAGTATTTAAAACTAATGAGCAAGGGAACACAAGTACATGCAGTCTTTATTCTCTAAGTATTCATGCTCTTGTGCCAGGCCGGGATTTTCGAAAACCTGTTAACGCTAACAAAGGATTAAAAGTCAACCAACGTATCAATTTTTCTTGCCTAAAAGTATATTCACCTTTTACGTTTTATGTAGTTTGAGACTACTCAAGCTTAGAACTGGAGGACAAACATTATAAAAGAAAGCTCATCAAAAACGCAAAATGAAATGCAAAACTGAAACCAAATTCTCGCTTATACTGCATTTGCTTTTACACATAGTCCTGTTACTATATAAATAGCATTTGCAATGTCATTTATGTACGTAACTCAAGTCCGATTGCAGCCAGGATGAAATGTTGAACTGGAACTAGAATGGTAGGCTTCGGTATTTTTAGGAGCCTGGGGGAGGAATTCCAATGCTTTATCCGCCAGAGAGTTTCGATCATCTCCCTTTGGAATGAAACATTTTAATCGTGAGTAACCTGTAGTGTGTGTGGCATGTAAAAATACTTAATACATAGAGAGGTAAATACATTTTAACGTAGATATCATGATGAAATGATGACGTCACAAACATATGATAAATATAAATGGTGGAACAGAGAATTAACTCTGAAGTGTAAATTAAAGTGCTAATTGACCCATGAATAACCCACTGGGCGTTAGCCCCAGTAAAAGAAATCGGGGAACCACACGAGGTAAAGAAAAAATCTTTTGACCTCGGTGGGAATCGAACCCACAACCTCCGGATTAGATCTACCGTTCTACTGCCGACTGAGCTACACCACTTGTGTTCATAATGCTACGCTACACCATTTGTGTTCATAACATGCTACGCGGCGCAAGATTCATATGATATATATATACATTGGTTTCACACTCTCAAAACCAAGGTAACTTGAAGGAATGTACAATGCACAACCAAAAAAAAGTTTCCTACATTCCAGAGTAAATCGAGAGACTTACCAAATTGGGCTTGCAAAATGGTGGCCTCTGAACAAAAACATCACAAGAAAGTACAGTTTCGATCACATGCTAAGAAGAGAAAAAAGGACACAAATGTTACTTCACTAAAAACACCCACACGAGTTGACTGACCTTTTAAGGTATAGGTTTGGATTTTTTGCCTGTCAGCTAAGAAATCACTCGTATTTAACTCATAGCTGAGATCAACGATATCAGAGAACTCGCCTGAAATCTCATTGATAACTGACAAATGGGCGACATTTTCTTTGAAAACTGGCATCTCAGCCCTCCCATACAGACCCTGGAATTCGCAGTTTGACTTCAATTTTCCTTATTAAAAATACTTTTCACAGAGATATTAATTGATCATTCTTACGATGATAAATCTGGCGACATTAACATTATACACGTAAGAGTAGACCTCTCACGTATTCCAGCAAGCAATGGTGCCGAGTCCAGATCAGGTAGTCAAAATATAGGAAATGTATGAAACTGTCCACCCCGTTGTCGCTCTGGTGGTATTGTTCGAATGCACCAAAGCGGAATGCGGAAAACTGCGCTCTTTTAGAAAACATCATTTCGTTTTGGAAGAAAGAGTTTCTGTGATGATGGAGTAGTTATATGAATACAATTTCAAGGAATTGGTTTCGAAAATGTAGCAGTGCGGCTTGTTTCACCAGATTCATTATTCAGAGTTTTCTACATGTTTTGGAGGAAGAAAAATCTATTGCTTTCTGCCAGGAGCTATAATCAGGCACAGAGACCATAAGCATGCGCCATTTCTAGTACTGGGTCTGTCCCTATTACTTATATGAGACCATTTTTTCTATTTTCAGAACGAATTGCGCCATCGCCTGCACACATGCGCATGCATGCTGCTAGGACTTTGGGGATGTCGCATAGGGGAAATGGCGTCCCAAATTCCAGAAAACTTTTTATGCTTTTGGCCCACAGCCCAACCCTTTTATGTTTGTTAAAATTTGCATCAGTATTTTCGTGGTAATTTGCTCCAGTTTAAGTGAAGTAAGACAGAGTCGAATTTAGGTATGTCATGCATGCTGCTAGGACTTTGGGGATGTCGCATAGGGGAAATGGCGTCCCAAATTCCAGAAAACTTTTTATGCTTTTGGCCCACAACCCAACCCTTTTATGTTTGTTAAAATTTGCATCAGTATTTTCGTGGTAATTTGCTCCAGTTTAAGTGAAGTAAGACAGAGTCGAATTTAGGTATGTCGAGCTTAATATCACTGAACAGTACATGCTCCGCTGCTTCCTTTACTAGGACTTCACACTACTCCACCCTTAATTTCACATATGCACAAGATCAACAGCTATACCATAACACACCAAAAAAAAAAAAAAAAAAAAAAAAAAAAATTGAATAAAACTGGATATAGCGAGTTTCAGGACTTCAAAGTTTTTCTCCTCTTGCCACACGCTTGCCAGAATGTCCCAAGAGTCTTCACGACCGAAAAGTAAAATAAATAATAATTGCAAGATTGAGTTTCGCCTAAATTGTAAGCAGTGGTTGACGTTTCATCCAGGCCTATTAAGTGACAATAGGGTCGTGTCTGTAGATGCTGCTTAGTTTTGTGTGTGAAAAAAATGCAGTAAATTGTTTGTTGTCGATGAATAAGAGCGCCCAGTAAAACATGATAAATTGAACTTTGGGGTGAAAACGTACATCGAAGTCATAGAATATCTGTAGTTATTATATGGCAAGATAGGCTTGAGGTAAATCCGAGCGTTCTGATTGGTTTTTTCTTGGTCGGGATTTTGCCATACAGACCGTTTTCATGGAAACGATCATAAGCTGTATTTTTTTCTGTTTTCGAAAGCCGGCAAATTCAACATTTGCAGCGAAAACTACGAAAAGAAAGCGTGTAAATACTCTCATTCTTCGCAGAGAAATTACCTAAAAGATTGATTTTTTTACAGAGCTTACGATAAGAACGAGGGAGACTAATTTTCACAAAGCGAATTTTATTATCCTGAAGATCTGGAAATGTCTAATGTAGACTGAATCAGGCATCGGCGAAGGTCGGGAGGCCATTGAGGATTTTGTAAAGAAGCAAAAATGTGCCAACACAAATAAGCAGATGACCACTTTTTGTCGACTGAAATGTCTTTTATGAACAAATGCAGGAAACACGGACAAGAGTACAAGGCGCAACAATTTCCAATTTTCAGCCCAGAATTGTCCAGAATGAAAAGAAGCGTCAAACTGTTATCGAGAGAGACGGAGGATTGACTGTAAGACTGCCTCTTCATTAGCTGTGTATATGTTTGAATGATTTCACAGCAACCAACTTCAACATTTCTTTATCCATATATTTTGTGATGCACAAGTTAAAATATTCCATGCAGGATCGACAGAAACCATTTTCCGAATTTCAACAAACCGCAGCTGTTGAGACTCCGTTACAAATCGTTCTTGAAGCCCTGTTTATACTCAACATGATTTACATTCATTGAATTTGTTTTCAAACTCGTGGTAGCTTCTTCTTTTTGAGTTTCTCGCGTCATCAAAAACACACGGTGGAAGCCCTTTGAATTCAGGTGACCGGAAGTGCGTTTTAACTTAAAACAAACATTAAGTACGTATACTTGTGCTATATAATAAACTACTTACTAACCTAGCTAGCTCGAGCCGTACTGGGGAATATTGGCCCTCGGTCGTTTTTGTACAGATTCCGCTGCGCTCGGTCAGTACTGCCACGACCTCGGGCCAATATTCCCCAGTACGACACTCGCGCTCGGTTAGTAAGAAGTTATTACTATATGGCTAGTGTTTGTAACCGATATAACGCGCGCTCTGATTGGCTAAGTGCAGCTTAACGCCAGGGCATTATTCTCCCGTAATGCCAACGGCCTGATTACGGATTATGTAAATTAGGAAAGATAAAAAAAACATGAAAGGTTTTCAAAGCTACGTCACCACATTTGCTTTATTTACATTAAAAATCGTTGTGATACAAGACGATGAGTGACGATTAACATTCAGAGAGTTAGTAATATTACTGTTTTAAGGAAAAAATGAAGTTACATTCGCAAATTTCGAACGAGTTAATTGGTAGGGTAGAAATTGAAATGTTCATACATGCATTAAAAAGCAAAACCACGAAAGGAAAGGAAAACTGCCAGTGGAATGAAAACATTTGCCGTCAATAAACAAATGAAGCATAGTAGACGTTTTGGACTTACCTGCTGCTCTCCTGCAAAGTTTTTTTAAGATATCGGAAAACGGATGGCGACGATTATGAACCTGGCACCCTGGCGGGTTTGCAGTTAAGTATACAGAGGTTCCTTTCCGAAGGCAGGTCTCCTTTCACTGTCATTTCTCCATTCAAAAGGCAATTGGTGACACCAGAACAGTACAGCAGTCAACATCAATAAAAATTCTCTTGCTGTAACACAAGTCAGTTAAAACATCTTCAAGGACCATAAGATTTAAACAGCTGAGCGGTTTTTTTTCCGGTGTGGACATTCGCAGCATCTCTGAGCGCCACTTCAAGATATTTAACGGGCCAGTAACTATAATGCAGGAACCTTAGAAAAGGCGAAGAGTTTTCATCGAAAGTGACGGCAAAGAGTATGCTGATTCCGTTTAAGTTGTATTTTCTTTTACCGACACGGCCGCACGGCTTGAAGCACTTTTCTGTAGGAATTGATGTTTGGTGGTTGATTCTTGAGAATGTCGATGAAAATCCTCTCTTCATATAATAACTGTACTAAAATACTTTTTGCGGCAGTATTGATAATTTTTTTTTCCAAAAATAAATATATTATCTTGACGGAATACGCGTTCGCTGAATTCTGTTATGCAGTTTGACGGTTTGGAAAGATGAATGAATAGATAAGCGCGCGCACCACCGGATGTGAATTTTACGACTTCCCCTTGACTGATTTAGCCTTTCTTCTTTCTTTGGAACCGTTTTGTTAGCCATATAATAACAACTTAATAACCTCGACCGTTCGGTCGTTACGGGAAAGTCTCAAACCTCGGTCTGCCGTATTGACCTCGCTATCACTCGCTTAATACAGGGCATCTGACAGGATGTGGTGGTGCGGATCCGCATATTTCGCCTACTTCCGCATCCTCCGCATCCTTGGGGCATTTTTCCGCATAAAACTAGAAAATTGCTACACATAAGCGAGAAAGCAACTGGTTACCATCATCAGAAGCAAAAATATCGAAGAGATTGATCATTTTGAAGAAGTTATTCACCCAAAACAGCGACGAAGACACATCTTTTCGTTCATAGACAATTTTAAGCCTCCAGGCGTTCCGTGCGTCTTCTGGTGATGGGCCTGGGTTCTAGTTCTAGTGGTGTCCAGTTTTTCTCGTCCGATTTAATGCCTGGTTACTAAGCTTGGGACAAAGACAACAACGAAAACCATGGCAAAAATTGCGCTGAACGAAGAAATACGTGTCCACGAATGGCAGCAAAAGGTCAAACGTGTCGTAAAA
This sequence comes from Platygyra sinensis, assembly GCA_019787425.1. NCBI lineage: Eukaryota > Metazoa > Cnidaria > Anthozoa > Scleractinia > Merulinidae > Platygyra > Platygyra sinensis. The sequence goes on along the minus strand of JAHPZR010009205.1, from coordinate 194 downwards.
GACTAACATTATCGGTAAGACGTTAACGTGTGTTTTATCCGTTGGAAAAAGCCATGGGAGCAACTTTATTAAATTGTAGAAATTTCCGCATAATCTGGCGTCTTTTCCGCATAATCGTCACTTACTTCTGCATAATATTGCCGAAAATTTCCGCATAATTTTCAGTTTTTTTCCGCACCCTATCAGATGGCCTG
>JAHPZR010009204.1:30000-32500 GCA_019787425.1 Platygyra sinensis | reverse complement strand
AAATAGGCCCTTTGCAGCTGGGGTCACGTCACCAAATTTTTCCTAGGAAATTTTTATAGTTAAAGTGCCCCTGTGACAAAAAATAAATTAATTTTTTTTCTTTGGATTTCAAAACTATGTTAACTAAACACTAAGTGACCCAAGTTTTAATCCTTTATTTAAAAAAGGCACCTGTTTATTTTAACTGGAACTTTCCTTTTTAATGACCCGCCATTACTAAATGTAAGTTCTTGAGAGAGCTGGATCGAGGAGAAAATGACGTCAAAGGCTCACTAGTTTAAGAATGCAATGCGTGTGTACGCTGCAGAATTAATATGCAGCACGGGAGTTTTGGGCTTTCACACTTTTAAACTCGCACTTTGCATACATAATAAGCTGCGTTCACATGCTGAAATTTTAAGCTGGTGAGCCTTTGACATCACTTTTCCCGGATCCAACCCTCTGAGGTCAAATCGGTCAGGTTTGAAAGTGAGTAATGGCGGATCGTGAAATCCAAAACTTACACTCAAAGTAAACAGCCTTTGGATAAAAATGAAAGGTCAGAATTTTGCCAGTCAAGTGTTAAGCAGACACACTTTCAGAAACTCAAGGGGGGGCACTTTAACAACTATTCACCGAAGTGGAGGTGGCTAGCGATGGATATTTACCGAGCCGCGAAGCAGCGAGATAAATATACAACTCTAGCCACCGACACTGAGGTGAACAGTTGTTTTAGTATATACTAAAACAGTGAGATAATATACACACAAAAAATTAATTTGGATGATTTCTTCACTTGTCACGGATGCAAACCGGGACGCCATTTTTTTCCCGAGTTGCTCGGAGGTAAATAGCACAGGATATTCGGAGTTTGACGAGCCAATCAGCGAGCGCCTTTAACACTATCCACTGTTTTAGTATATACTAATATGGGCTATAACTTGAAGAATGTAAGAAATGAAAAGAGCGCATCAAAAATAGCAAAATGGCCAAGTTTGAGGCCCCTGACATTTAAGAGAAAGTTTACACGACAGTTTGAATTTTAGGAAAATTTAGAGGATTTGTATGGAAAATGTTGTTGTAGAGCAAGCTCTTGCTCTCCAACAATTAACTTTCTCCATACAAATCTTCTTATTCTTTTCAAAGTTCAGACTGTCATAAAATCTCATTCTTTAATGACGGGGGCCTCAAACTTAGCCATTTTGATATTTTCGACAAGCTTTCTCAATTTCTGGCATTTGTTAAGTAATAGCCCATAATTTTATAAGTATAAGTATATAAGTATAAGTATAAGTATAATTTATTTATCGTCAGGTACACGGGGAGTGGTTGCCCAATCTCCCGAGCCGGAGGCTCATGATAAAAGTGACTGACTAATATTACATTTACAAAGTCTAAAATTCTTAATCTAAATCATTAATTATCACGTTAAACTATTACAAGTTAGTCTACTATGAAAAGTTAGTCACGTGATGGCTTAGCTGCAAAGGGCCTATTAAAAACGTACACCAGCACTAGAAAGAACGCCTTTACTTGAGCAAAACTGCAAAGTATCAGCATTTCAGGTGTAATATCAGCTGAGAAAATGTGAAAGGGGGTAAGTTTCTAAAGAAACTATAGTGCTGCGTCGGTGGGAGTATTACAAGATAATCATGGTTTTATTAACTGGGTTGATAATGTGAATTGGCCACCCGTAAAGAAATTCGGGATTCCGAGAACATCATCGCAACTTTGAGAAAGACGACAAAAACGCATCTAAACCGGTCGCTAAAACACTTTAATCTGCCGAATCATTCCAAGCAACATATGGCAGTCTGCGGCCTCTCCCTAAATCAAGGAAGCACAGAAAGCCGCAACACTCCAGAAAAAAAATTATTCTTCACATCGACACTCTTAATCCTCACGGTATCAACGAACGCTTTTCATTCAACTAATTCATTCTGTTGCTTTTCACGTTACCAGGCACCAACCAATAGCGTAGCTCCATATTTCTGTATTTAAATCACACACAACCCACAATTCCTCGATTCGCTCCGACGAAGGGCTAACGCTCGAAACGCCAGCTCCCGAATCTCTTTACGGTGGCCAATTCACATTATCAACCCAGTTGAACAACCAAATTATCTTGAGAAAATGTGAGCTCGAATTTGAAAAATTTAGAGACGTTTTTATGACTTGGGGTATAATTCATACCCCAGTCATTCAAATGTCAGTAAATTTTTCAATTTTCAACTTACACTTTCTCAGCTAATATTATACCTGAAAAGCTGAAACTTTGCAGTTTTACTAAAGTAGAGGTGTTCTTTGTAGTGTTGGTATGCGTTTTTAATTTTGGTTAATTTTAACGTCCGCCATTTTGGAGAAGGGTCTATTCCCATAATTGCCCCTTTCTCGAAAAATTGATTAGCTTGCCCTTTTTTATCATTTTTTGTACCCAAAACGACAGTTTTATCAATCCGATCAAGTCCAAGGTGACAGTTTTTGAATTAAAATCGGAGGGATTACAGGCCGTCCGAACAGA
>JAHPZR010009204.1:0-22500 GCA_019787425.1 Platygyra sinensis | reverse complement strand
ACGTTTTTAAGCTAATCTTATCATTTTCTACCTGCAGTCAAAGTTTCAAAAAAATCTGTACGTGGAAAGTTTTTGGGCGCGAACGTCCTTAATCTAAGGCTTTCCAAGAAAAGTAGTGTCACGGTTTACAAGTGCATGTATAACAACTCTATGTTTTTTTCATTTAAACTACATATGTTTTACTGTAGTGTTGAAAGATAAAAATTGTTCTAGAGTAATGCACAATTCATTGATTGAGATACAGTAGTCCTATAGATTACAAACATGGTAATTGTAGCAAGATGTTTATGTTATCTACATTCTCATTGCCAGATGAGTTAACTGTTCTTTTCATTTCCACCTGACTGCATTCCCTTCGCTGCAATAACTGTTGCACACACCAAAACAACGATTCCTAATACAAGCCAGGGATTAGTGGCTGCCAAGGTCTCAGTAAACACGCCACCAACGGCCATTGTGATTTTTTAAATAGTGTCCTCCATGTTTCTAGTCAGAAAAATGAAAGGAGTTAGTCTGGTTGTTAACCCAAAAAATTACGATGAGCACTCTCTTCCTTTTTATTGGAGCCACCCCCCTTATCGGATATGAATTCAAAATCAGATGTATGGCTACATGTTCGACAGGAATGCTGAGAAAAATCTTCATAAGTGGGGTGACAAATGATCAATAGGTCAGTTGTCACGATTATTTTGGACAATCAAGTAAGCCATAAATTTATTGGAGTCCAATGCAATGCACCTTCTCTAAGATATTTTCCTGACGAGTTTTTTAAGTCAGCATATAAGTCGGACTCAATCAGATGAAATCTTTAGCTCCAAAATCAGGTATTCAATTGAAAACTACATTTGAATAAACACTGTAAATTATAATGCACTTATACTTCGATTAGGCTTATTCGCACATAACATATAGCTACAAATATTACACACTTGGCAAAACTACTGTATTTATTACTGAAATATTGGACAAAAACCAAGATATTGGCGACGAGGATTGCACTAACATATATAATCAAATCCAGTACTCACTTCCGCTTTGAAATGCTTTGCTCCGAAAACAGTTCCAGTTGAAGCTTCAAGAAAACTTCAGGCAAGTTTAATAGTTCCTATAATAAAATAACTGAATTCAAGGTAAATGTCTCCGATTGCTTTTCAATTTTGCAAGTTCATAAGCGAGAATTTATCTAGTCTTTTTTCCTGCTTACTTCCTTTTTGTCGTCTTGAAACGGTGTTGAAACTGAAACTGACTTTTGGAGCGATACTGGGGCGGAGTGGCAATCTAGATTATCGAACTCAGACTTCTCTCTGCCAAAATTGCGCAATTGTTTTTTATTTGCTCGGGCTTCCTCATCAAATCCTATGCTTTAGTTTCCTTAGCACGAAGAAAAAGCAATGAAGTTAGTGGAGAGGCTAGAGCTGTTTATAAAATTCTGTAGGTGGGGCTCAGAGCCACCTTAAATTTGTATCACAGTGAAGACCAGTTGACTGATTTTAACTTACTATCCCGAGGGATGAACACCCCAACATTTTGTATAGTCATACATGAGAATAAACAATTTTCTCTGTGTAGTTAGAGAGCCTGCTGTCCTTTTGTATCCACAATGCAAGAGGACCTTCATAATTTCCCGTTGTATTGTTGCTTCCATCGGCCTTATCAAAACAAGCTCAAAACAAAACATGATGAAGGTAAAGAGAGTTAATCCCCCATAATAGCCCTTGTTCATAACGTACTCCTTTCAAGGTTATTTTTAAATACCAGTTAAAATATCCCTGGACATCTAGGAGGAGCCGATTGCCATATGGGGAGAATTCTACAAACAGGGACATCCCAAGAAGCTTTGTACACATTCCCATCCCATCCCCCCACGCAAAGCTAGTGGCATCTTTATCCGCGGCAACTGGAAACCATGTTTAAACTAAACCTCTAATAAAAACATTTCGAAAAAACAAAAAAATTCAGCAAGAAAATTAAGGATGGTGGCTACTTTTGTCAGTGCACACACGTTCTGCGCATCGCGCAAGGCATGATTAAAGCGCCACACACGCGGTGGGTTGACATTGGTGCAATCAACTACGCTACCAATTACACGCCTGAAATGAAAGCAAAATTTTCCTACCGTGACCAAAAAAAGGTTTAAAGGCCTGTTCAAACGGTTATGATAGTTGATGATAGTCTGAAACTATCATCGACTATCATTGACTATCATGTTTGCGATCAAACGATCCATGATAGTTCATGATAGTTTCTCGAAATCTCGCAATGTGTTAGCGTCGCTAACTGGTACCTGGTAGTCATTGCAAAAAATACTCCGCAACCATGGTCGGGCCTCGTACTCATGATCATCTATTTAGTAGGTTGCATATCAAATATACCACTCACTTCTCGTTGCCTGGTTTTTTAGATTTTTTTCGCCTTTCTCACTTTCTCGCTTTCAGCGTCACTGTCGTCCGAATATTCGTCCAAATTATTGCTTTGTTGTTCTTCACAGGACGATAGCAATGCGGTAGCCATGTTGCATTGAGCCCGCCTTGGTTACCCCCCTGACTGAAAAACTATCGTGCACTATCATCTGCTCGGTCAAACGGAAAAAACTATCATGAACTATCATGTCGAATTTGAACATGTTCAAACTGCATGATAGTTGGTGATAGTTGATGATAGTGAATGATAGTTCGTGTTCAAACGTGCGTGATAGTTGAAACTATCATCTACTATCATCAACTATCATGACCGTTTGAACAGGCCTTAAATGAACCTTTACTTACACCAGGAACACCAGAATAGCAGCATATTGCTAAACACTAACTGTTGACATCTTCCAGCTGAAAAAACTAGGTGTTATCTGTCAAAAATTATACTGAAATCCATTAGCGCTTGCAAAGATCTACTATTTCCGTGTGGTCTTAACCTGTTGCAAAAACCTTTGTATTTAGTAGGAACCATCCATAACGTAAACAGAGTAGCATGACGTTTCGATGACTTCAATTCATGTCTGTCAACTGAATAAATTAAAATAACGGCAAGGTGATGTATTTATAATACAGAACTTTCCGAAGCTAAAGATGTAACAGCAGCCTTCAATTCCAAGTAAAAATACCAAAAATTCAGTAGTCGCCGTAGATCACGTCCTCCAAAATATGCCGGACTTTGACATTCCATGTTGTTGGTTTGCAGAGAAGAATAGGGTCCGCATAAATACTCACTTGAAACACTTTGTGTCAGCGCTGAAGGCTGCAATCAGGAATGAACATACAAAGTCACGAAACATAGCATAACACTTAAAGAAAAAACATATCTGGAAATTCCTGAGAGAGTGTTGTAGCAAGGCACAAGTGAAGTCATATTCTTTTACATTAAATCACAAAATGCCGAGTTAGCCCAATATTATTTTAAATTTTCATTGCAAGGATTGGGGTGGTGGAGTAGGGTGGGGAGGTTAAATAATTTTACAACTTTAGTATGTTGTCGACTATTTCTGCCTAAAAGAGTTGTGTTTGTTTATCCTTGATTTTCTTTGCCCTAACGCCAGTTGCAATACGGAAAACCGGGATGCATGTGGTTTATGAGTGCGCTAAAGGGAATGCGGACGAAAAAACCTCAAATCAAGTATGACCCTTGATGGATTGTCTTCAGTTCCATCTTCTTCCGCTTCAGCTTCTTTAGTTATTTAATACTCTAATAAGAATGGCGGGAACTGAATAATCGAGTATTAGAACTCTTGGCTTTCGCGAGGAAAAACGTACCTAATTGTTATAATGCCGGGCACGCGCATGTACGTCGGGGTAACGTCAGTTTTAGGTTTGTTCTAAGACGACCACTTGAAGTTTACATGCGCAAGGTCCGCCCTCGGATAGAAAACCTACGTTGCTTAACAATGAGCTTGTTAGCACTGTGCACAGGTCAATATCTATGACCTTATCTGATTCACCTGATTACCCTCTCCATTATCTTTTTCTAGGCGGACATCCCATTAACAGCTCGTTTCATACCCGATCGACTCATAAGTAAACAATTCAATGAATGCTTCATTTATTTATTGACCTCTCTTATCTTTGCTTTGCACTGTATTGGTTCTCTGAAATGCAAGAGGTTATATCAGGTAAGCACCAAAATAACAGTGGTTAGGCCCCAACCAAATTTTGGTGTTAAAGCCAATGACTTTCACATACAGCTTTTCTCCTCTTTCTAAATGAAATACTCCTCCAGCAAAACCGGTGTTCTCCTGTCCGGGGGACATATCCTTGTGAATCATCAAAAGAATGCGATTGTCGGCATAAAGAGCCACACGGTTGTTATTGTTGTGTGGCCTCTTATTGAAATACATCTGCATATAAACATAGTAACGACCATCATCGGGCACATGCAGTCTTCCATCGGCATACTCAAATCCCTCTAACACATGGCTTTTAGGGTTATCAGTGTTCCATTGAGTAATTACTAGAAATTGACAAGGAAACAAACTACATTGATATGTTGTCGATAAACCATTACATAATATATAAGTCAAATTTCCTCGCTGCGTTTTGACTGTTTCTTATTTATGATCAAATGGAGGACAGACGTATAAATGACGTCATTAGCTTTTGTTCCTGTTTCTTGATTAGATAAACTAGATACATTCGATTTTGCCATACGTCTGCTCAGAAAAAGGTAACCGTTTTCAATTTTCTGTAGCTCCTAGAGTTCTGAAATCGGCAATAGTATGTTTTTACTCATGATACATACCTTGATTCACGGCGTAATTAGTCGCCACTGGAACCCCACCCTCCAGATGTGCAGAAGGGACATAAGTTCCCTGTGAAGCATACATGTTAAGTTACGAATTTATTATTTCAGTAACAATTTGTTATTTTTTCTTTTGTAAACCTACTTTCAATTTCGCGTTCTTGTTTATATATAATCATGATTGTGAGATACCAAGACCTTGCAGATCTTGTGACTTTTTTGTAATCACGGTCCATTTTCCCTAGCATCATCTCGATTCAGAGAGATGCTTTAAGTATCATTATGACCAAAATTAAGAACTGTGAAAATAAAGAAAAAGGCAAATTCGGAGCTACATGTACCCATGTAACCGCAGCTTTTTCCCTGTTAAAAACCTAATGAACAAAAACTTGAAAAACAATCAAGCAATTCGGGATTTCATATCATTCTATTCATAGTTAAATGTAGCCTTTAATTTGAGGAATATCTATTTTAATACACAGATTTGTGTCAGTTTTTAAGTAGTCTACTTGTAAAGGCCGGGCGCTTTCATTTGCATTAGTTTTAAAAGGAAGAAATATACGAAACAGTCATCAGATATTTGTGTAACTATTTTTTTGCTACCAAGTACAAAAGCTACTTTTGCTCGCAAAATTATTCCTTTACGGCTCACTTTAAATGAAAGTATGACATATGACAGACACTATTTTACGTAACATTGCTAAGGATTTCAAATTACCATCGAAACATCTAGTAAAATTCAAAAATGAAGAAATTTCACTTTCAAATTTCACTAGCTGTTTCCACGACTATCTATGTTTAGTTTATAAACTGAATACTCCAATGTCTTCGTAAAAAAATAGGCTCTGATCAAAACATTGCAATAGACCAATTTCGATATATTAAAACTCAGCCTAACGCAATAGACCTCAGAACGAGGCTCTGGGGAATAAACCCCACAAACTTTGCAGTTATTCCGCGGAGCCTCGTACTGAGGTCTATTGTCTTAGACTGAATTTCAATATATCGAAATTGGTCTATTAACATTTATAATCCATCCGAATTCTTTTCGCTCGTGCACGATCGGTCGAAACACGTCTCGGAAAACTGTTCGCTTCTCGGAACAGATCATGTCCGCGGACAAATATCCTAGCATATTTTCGCGCCAAATGGGGACTATTGTTTATATAACGAACCTTTCTTGCATAACGGTTAGACCGAGGGATTCAGAAAGATTGTCTCAAAGCTAATAACTCAGTGAAAATTGCTATTTCGATTGTTTGACTAGAACATACACCACTCGTCAGCAAAATTCGTTCGAAACCACATCAGGAATCGGCTGGCGTATTTTCCATATCTTACTAGTGGAGATATCCATGACGATATCACTTAAACTTAATGGTGTATGATCGAAGCATCTTCTTATGTTCCTCGAAATTCTCCGGAAATCTTCGGTCATCCTTGGAAATCTTTGGAAAATGTTGGGAAACGTATGTGTATGTGTATGGGTCTTTATAGATTCAAGAAAATCTTCGGAAAGTAGTCGGAAATCTTCAGAAAATCGTTAAAAACGCTGTCATCAGTATGTTTATGGAATGGACAAAATAACAATATACATAATTAAATTTAACTCGATATTAACTTGCGCTCAAGTATCATCCTCTATGTATGTACATACCTGTTGTAAAGAGCTGACCAGAACCAAGGATGCGAACAACGACACCAACAACAGCATGACCTGTCGTAGAAAACGAAAATAGTTATTGAACATAGCCGGGCAACTTGTTCTTCCCTCAGCTTCCTCCAGAGAAGAGCAAGTAACAGGGTAATTGTTAACACCTGCACATAGATCGTCAGCATGACAGAATAGGAATACACAATCTACACAGTTCACTTTTTGACACACCCAGGCCATAATTGCAACATTGCCACATATAGACATTTCACAAAAGTATCGAAGCTACCACAAAGGTACGTGTGAGTGCCTCAAAATCAGTTAACCGTTAAACATGTGCCGATTATTTATGTCGCCTAAATTACCGCATTGACTTTTTATAAACTTCTTTACGTCTTAAAGCGTCAATTTGGCTTTGCTTGATATGTTTGTTCTTCACAGCTTGCATAATGACGGACAGTCAGACATTTCGTTTTCCTAGTTTCGAGTTGCAATGCGTCACAGGTATCTTGAATATCTTTACAAAAGTACAGCGTTAAATCTATCCACCTCGCGTCTATTTTAAGTGATCTTTTTTTCTTCGTATTTCAAAATAATGCTTAATCGTTAAATTGAATTTGGCTTCTTTTCTGGTTAATTTAGCGAGCTGGGACCTTTTCCAAATTGAGGTGAACCTCCAAAAAATCCACTTTCCTGACACGACAACTTTGACTACAGGGGACAACATTTTCGAACTGAGTCAGAACGGTCTAATACCTTACTTTTTTAGCACCACACCTAAGATGCTCATGAAGTTCACTGACCTTTAAGATTGCAAACTTCCTTCCAACTTGTGTTCAAACTGCTACGCGTCCGAGCGACTTCAACATAATACACCCCAAAGAAGGATGTTCACTTTGATAAAATGCTTTCCCAGTCAATATTGGAATAGTTTAATTTAGTTTGTTTAATTTATTAGTGGCAATCTTGTTATGAAAATAAACGACTTGGGATTAGACTTCTAGATTGACAGATTGATGCCATGGCAACAGTTGAAAACGTGTGAAGAGATCGATTTCTGGCTGTTAAAAAAGTCTACGAAAAACACAGAAATGAAACAAACAAAAAAAGGATCCCTGTAGTCTGATAACTTGCATTGACGAACTAATTTCCATGTTGCATCCTAACAAAACTAAAGTAAAGTTGTTATGACTTAGTCGTATCAAGTACGCTATTTGTATTATCATTTGTCAAATCTAACAATCTATTAATTTTCAATGGTTTTCTTGCCCAAACCTTAATTAAAATTTAAAAAATCCCTAATTTTGTGTATGGCGTTAATTATTTGATTAGGCGACAATTCCATATTAAATTTTTTGTTTGCCAGCACTCTCGCTGTCCAAATCGAATATTTTAATTAAAACTTCCTGGTGGTCTATGCTCTAACTCACTAATCAGACGTCATTTGTGGCATTTCTCGGAAATTTCCATGATTTTCTACTGAGTTAATATCAAAATATAACATTTCAGTTTGTTGTGCCACAATTGCAAGTTTTAAAACTACCATATTATGCTACAATTGCAAGTTTTAAGACTACTATATTACTTTCTTTGTTTACTCGCCTAAGGCACGTATTATATTAAAACGCTCGCGAGGAGAGCTTGTTATTTGTTTAAAAGATAGGTTTTAATCTTCGTGTTATGAATGTTTACGTTATAGGCTAATTAATTATTGATGAAAAAGAATTCCAATTCTTCTTCGCTTCAAGCCTTGGTTTACTGACAAGCAGCCGGAAGTTGAACTTCCTTAGGCCGGGACTTGGTTGGGTGGCCAAACGCCCTCGTCCCTCGCATTGAAGATGTAACCATAACAGCAACGATTGGAAGTCACTGACCTAACTTGCGTTGACTTGAGTTAATTGGGTGGCCCAACGGTGAGATACTTGCGTCGACTTGCGCGCAAATTTAATCTTGGCCAAAATGAGTGCAAGTTATCGAAAGTCAACGCAAGTGCACGTAAGGCCTGGCCAAACAGAGTTTTCAACTAGAATCTACCTGCGATTCCATTTGGCCAGGAATTAACAGTAGATAGGGTATAGAGAATTTAATACTTGTTTCGTTTTCACCGTGGCAGGTGGCAGAGCACCCTAATCAACGGGACTTAGACTATAACAAGCCAAATGTAGCAATATTCAATATTGTTATATTTATTCAATTCAATACTTAATCATTCAATTTCATTTTCATTTTCATTTTCATTTAATTTAATCCTCGTTCATTCAGTTCAATTTCTATAGTCATTCTATTCAATCCTTATTCATTTAATTCAATTATTAGATCCATTCAATTTAATTTTTGTATTGATTAGATTTCAATATTGTTTCAATTTAATTTCTGTATTCATTCAATTCAATGTCTATATTCATTCAATTCAATTGCTATATTCATTCAATTCAATTGCTATATTCATTCAATTCAATTTGCAATTCATTCGATCCAATTTTCATATTCATTCAATTCAATGGGTCTTTATTCATCCAATCGTCGCACTTATTTATTCAATTTTGGAGTCTGGGCCAAGGGGGGAAATTTGAGCGAGGAGCTGGGTCTCCGAGGTGAATAGTTTCTTTGAGCATGTTGTAAGCAGGACCGAGGAAATTCGGAGTCAAATTTATTTGCTAACAGTGAACGCCACATACCTGAGGTTTTAACCAATATAGATCTCTTAGGGCGCGTTCGTTTGGGATCAATCCAGAATAAGAATAATTGGAATAATGCGAGTAAGCGTTTGTTTGGGAGCTATTCTCATTCCGGAATACCTGGATTTCTATTCCGGCTATTCTGCTCCCAGAAGCAGAATAGCCGGAATATATTCCGGAATATATTCTTATTCCGGAATATCCCAAACGAACGCGCCCTTAGAGAGAACCGTAAGATTACCAAGTCAGTTGGCGAACATGGTTACCGACGCGGAAACTGATGTAAAACAGTTAAACGATCTAAGGGCCTCTTCAAATGAGACCGTAACCGGGTTGACTCGGTTACGGGGACGAATTATGTGGTGTGTTCATATGGGAAATTTCAGCCCCGTTAACCGGGACGAATTCAGGAAACACAACCAAAATGGTGGAACATAAACTTGTATTGTTCGCGACTGTCATAGCTTTGTGGACTCTTGTAACTTAACTAATAAAGCTTATTTGCTTACTTCTAAAGTGGAAATACATAAAGGCCAAAATTATGCCATTTTGGCCGCTAAGTTGCGAAAGCGAAGCTATTATGTCTAAAATATTTCGTCCCGGTCACCGGGCGGGAGTGTTCAAATGGGAAAATTTTCATCCCGGTTAACGTGATCTCGATTCAAAAACCGAGATCTCCGTAACCGGGGCAGCCCGGCCTTTCATACGAACACATCAAAATTTTTACAAAGAAAAGAGTGGCGAGGCGAGAGATCTCGGAAACCGAGTCAGTCTGGTTAACTGGGCTCGCCCCAAGAGAGGTGTTTTCTTCGTTACTTGAGAAGTTCCTCCAACACGTTGGAAACAGTATATCAAGGGCATCGCGAGTTACAACTGTATTTTGCCAAACAGTAAAGAATGGACGTCCAGGTAGACCATCCGTAGGATATTCCTCTCGAGGTACTAAAGGATTTACGAGGACTAGGCTTCACGTGAGATAATATTGCTAGGATTTTCGTCGAACAATGGTGCGCTTTGTTCGCTTATTTGACTTAGAATATTAGCGAACCATTAAAGATGAAGAAATAGACAGTGTTATTCACATCTTCATAACACAACATGGGTCAAACACAGGCGAAGCTTATCTACCAGTACACTTTAGAGCGATGGATTGCACTATACAAAGGAGTCGTATCAGAGAGAGCCTGAACCGTGTATATCCGATGAGCACAGCTATGAGATGGGGCGCCTTAGTACCACGAAGAGTGTCCTTTGTCCCGTGGCACAATTCGTTGTGGCACCTAGTTGGTCATCACTCATAAATTCGTTGCCGGGGATCTGTAATTCACGGATGTTTCGACAGCTATTCACGAAGAATAATTTTTCTTCATTGCAGCACAAACAATCTTTCCTCAGCAGATCTGGATCTCTTTGAAAGTGCTATAGAACAAGATGGTGGACTGTGGCCATCCCGCATTAGAGTAGACTATGATGTGGAGAACACTGCAGTATGTGATGCTATGGTTGCAGTCCGTCGGGGGTCAGGGTAGTTTTATTCCTGGGTCATCGACAAGGAACCAGATAATCGAAAGGCTTTGAAGGGATGTTTTCACTGATGTATTTGTCATGTATTTTGATACACATTTTATGCGATGCAACAAACTGGGCTTGTGGATGTAGAAAATCCCATCCACATTTTCACGTTGCAGTATGTCTATTTGAGAAGAATAAACAGTGCTTTATCTGAATGAGTAGCCTCTTTCAATGACCATCCTGTTCAAACTGAGTGTTGCTGCCGCTTTTAATTCCTTTGTTTATTTTCGTTTGCACGCGCATTTTTTCCTGTCATTTTTGCATTCTTTTCGTTTAGCTCGCTTTCAAGCAATTAATATTCTGGTAGGTTTCTTTCATTGTGTTCTTTCCTTCTTCCTGGTCATACAACGTTTGTAAGTATCGTTTACCTTGGGCTCGTCATTTCTGTTTCTTTTGTTGTTTTCGTTCTTAACTTGTAATCTACTTTATTTTGTTTGTAGCAACCGCTTTTCTTCTTCGCCATACCGTTTTAAATGCACAATTCGATTCGTGTTGCGCGTTGAACGTTTGACTTAGATACCGAGCACAATTGGTCCCCGAATCAGATGTGTTGGAGCCAGTGGAATGATGAATCCATGCAATCCACGTGCTACTGGCAACCTTGATGATGACCCCAGGGAAGATCTTCAGAAGGACAGACACCTCTAGAAGAATCTGACAACAACGTTGAGGTGCTCCCTACTCAGCTATCAAACATCAATATTGATGAACTCACAACCCACATAAGTGACTCTATTGATCCTTTGCAAGAGTCTTCTAGGTTTAGTATAGACATTTATACCGAGTGTCTCCACATTTTAGTGCAGAAATTAGGGCAATATAACTTGTAATAATATTGGTAAATCCGTAGCGAATTCGCTTCACATTGTAACATATCAGTGGTTTACCAGGGGGAGGGATTCTTCTAAACCAATACCCCATTATGTCCTGGTTAGTGATCCAAAGCCCTGGAGGGGCAACTAAGGGGTGACAAGTACTTGCAGATCCAGACATGGTTGAAGGCTGGCTCTTTGCACCTAACATCTCCCCTCAATAAAAGTGTTAATTAAATGCTCAGGAAACTTCTTAATGGTAGTCCCATGGCTATTAAAAAGGAGGTAAGATTATCTGTCATGCTCTAAAAATAGTTGATTTTTTCACTTTGGAATATTTCGTTCACACATGTGCATTTCAGACTGGCGTACAATTTCTTGCTAGATGTTCATACTCAAACTTAGGGGTTCACAACAGTCACAAAATAATGTCCTAACCAACAAGTTCTAATCCATACAGCAACCCTTAAAACAACACAACCTTTTCAAATTTCAACAAGCACTGACCGTTTCTGTAAACTAAAAAGTAGTTTCTGTCACTACACTGCAATAATTCCTCTGCTCTGTAAATCTAAAATGTCCCTTAATCGCAGTGGACATGATAATAAAAATATCTCACAGCTTTCACGAATGCCATTTACATAATGCCAAAATATGAACTTTTGAAAGGTAAATCGTAATGGCAAACAGTTCTTCATCAGGTGGCATAGGTATGGTTGCAGAACCAGATACTTTGGAATGAAGTCAGCTATTTCCTCTTCTACATTGGTACCTTCAGTATTTTAATAATAATAATAATAATAATAATAATAATAATTATAATAATTATAATAATAATTATAATTATAATAATGATATTATATTATAAAGATAGTGATACGATAATGATAATGATAACGATAATAAAGACTTTATTAGTAGTATATCCACAAGGGTGGCTCTTCACCTACTTACGATAACTGCAGAAATTCACGCGCGCTCATTGGTTAAATTTTATTTTATTGTCCATATGCGGACAGACACTAAGAAATTTCGATGGAAATCTCTGCGAAGCAGCAGAAAGTTTCAAGCTGAGATAATACCGAAAGAAGCAATTCGACAAACAGTCGAGAAGTCCCGTTTTGTCGAGCTATCGGAGGACGACCTCGACGTTATCGTTGACCGTGCCGAGGCACAAACCACCAAAAACACAACAAAATGGGGAGTGAAAGTATTTGAAGGTAAGCACAAAACAATAGAAAATTAAAGTTTTCAACTGAAAGTCATTTATTATAATTCTCTGTACATTGGCAACAATTAGCAACAAGCTAGAAACCTATACACCGCAACGATAAACAAAATGGCTGAACAGCAACAGGTACAAAACATAAACAATTTACACGCGAAAACTGAGTGTTCTGTGTCAATAAAAAGAGGCTCAATGTATTTTTTTCAGACTGGTGTAATGACAGAGGTGTGGATAGAAAGCTTTCCGAGATGAGTGACATGGAGTTGCAGTTGAATCAGGTTTTGAGGCGATTTTATGCCGAAGCCCGGGCGAAGGATGGCGAATTATACAGTCGCTCATCATTACTGGCCATAAGAAATGCAATTGAACGGTTCGTAAACAACCCTCCGAACAATAGAGCCATAAAATAGCAAAAGGTGAAGCCTTTCAGTTGTCAAATAAAATGCTAAATTCCAAGATTAAGGTCCAGAAGAAGGACGGCAAAGAGAATATAAAACATAAGCCAGCCATACCTCCAGGAGATCTCCGAAAGCTAAGTGCTTCGGGCATAATTCATGGCGGTACTCCGCTTGGCCTCCTACGCAACGTGTGATTCAACACTTCCCTCTACTGGTGTAGAAGAGGCCGAGAAGGTCAACGCGAACTCCGTGCTGACAGTTTTGTGTTCGAAGTTGAGGAAGATTGCCGTCCCTACACTCGCATGAATGTCGACGAAGCAACCAAGAACCATCCTGGAGGAATTGTCGATGTGCAGAGTTTACAAAAATTTGGGCGAATGTACCAGACTTCCAGCGCCCCTACCTGGATGGACTATCGTGCCTGACTGAAGTATATTTCCAAAAGAAATACCAACTGTGAAGCTTTCTTCCAGTATCCGAAACGAAAAGGAGCTGAAGAGTTTGACGTTGTCTGGTATGAAAACAGACCGCTTAGCGTGAACAAGCGCCAGAGCATGATGAGAGACATCTCCAAGGCAGTCGTATTATCGCAGATCTACACCAATCATTCTGTAAGAGCCACGGCCATCACTTTATGGTCAGATGCCGAGATATCCTCCCGTCACATAATGAATATCTCACAAAGCACTTCAAACCCTTCGATACAGGATGGATCGCTTGTCAGTCCTCCAGAACCACTCCAGTTGACGGTTGTTCCTGCAGCAAATAAGCCAACCACACAGCCGTTCCAGCAGCAGCAGTCACAGCAAAATTCACCATTTCAAATCCTTGGAAGCGGCGGCATGTTCAACTGTTGCCAAATTCAAATCATTAATGTTTTCGTAAACAAAGATCCATAACGGCCCTCAGTTCAGTTTTGCTTACTAAGTTTGTAGCTTCTGTCTGGATTTGTATACTTTTCTACAAACTTTGAGTACTTTAAGCGATCTGAAGTTCTTTGTTCGGGCAATCGACATTTGACAGATTGACAGCTGAGGACTAGAGTGGCCAATCAAATGACTGGATTTGGCATGCTAGCCAATCAGAAGTTTGCTGGCGTTTGCATGAAGCACTTTATTGGTATTAAATGGCGTCAGTTTGTCGATCTCTGTGCTTTGTTGTTTCTACTCGCGGCGTGTAAAATCTATATCATAAAGCAAATAAAGAAGCCTAAGCCGTGTATTACACTGTGATAAAACACTCCGGTCATTTGAGAACACTCGAGAAATGTAGAAAACACTCGCCTGCGGCTCGTGTTTTCTACATTTCCCTCGTGTTTTCAAATGCCCGTCGTGTTTTCAAATGCCCGTCGTGTTTTATCACAGTGTAATACACGGCTTAGGCTTCTTTATTTGTTAAACAAAATTACAATCAAATATTATAAAAGATAAAAATTTCGATTAGGTGAGAGTCCAAGATACAATAACATGCATTAAAAATCCATACAGCGAAAAAAAAAATAATCAAAAATCAATCATACGCTCTCTGCTTTAGAAAATTCTTCACGAGTCTAACGAACTTATCATAGCCAGTTTCATGTCTTAGCTTATCAGGTAATATATTAAATAATCTCGCTGCCGAGACCTGGAAGGTACTTCTTTCAGCTGGAATTGCCAAGGCAAGAGATCTTAAATTATAGGCACTGACAATATGAAATTTAAGGCGCAGGTACTCTGGCCAAGTATTATCGTAAAGAGCTTTATGAGTTATTTTTAACAGTGCCAGGTCCCTCCTTTCATATTTTAATAATGGGTAGCCAGTTCAATTTCTGCAAGTCCTCCAAAACAGCATAGCGCCCAAATACAAAACTCGCACACGTTGTTTGAACTCTTTGCAGCCGTTTCATTTGATAATCTAGGAGTGGATAAAAGACGACACACCCATAGTCCAGTTTTGATAACACTAATTAATGACTCCACTAACTGCTTGCGAACATGCTAAGGTGCAAGGTTGCGTAATTCCGGAGAACTGCCAATGCTGCATAACAAGATGTAAGAAGTGCAGCTATATGGTCAGCCCATGTTAGATGTTCGCCCATGTGGACCCTTAGTATCTTAGCTGTAGTGACATGTTCTAGTAGCTTCCCATTGCAGCTGATGAGTGGATAGTAATCCTGTAATGCGTGAGCTCGAGACATCTGGCGAGTAAAGACAAGCATCCATTTTTTTTGGATTAAAAAGAGAAAGGATAGACGTAAACTTCCTTGACACATTTCACCTATAAGTTGCATTAACATCCTAAGTAAATAAGTCTCTTTTTAGGTTTTGACTCCATCGCCGGCAACAACACGGTCAGTCACTCAGTTTTAATTTATTCATAAGAGTTGAGTAACGGCGGTTAAGGTAAAAATAATAAACGGAAGTTACGGTGCAAGCAGTCGTACGTGACAAAGTTTTTAAGGCTTGCAGTGGCGGTTCCGCATAACATGGCGATCTACGCGCTCGTAAAGGCTAAAAGGAAAAGTTAACGACTTTTTGGCCTGTGAATTGTCGAAGAAATATAGATGGCTGCCGCAGAAAACGTTCGTTGCAATTTAAGTGTGGAAGAAGAAATACATGGTGAGTGAATGTTCAGGCTGAATGTTAGACAGTACGTCTGACATGTGGGTTATTATTTTGAATTTAATATTAGCTTGATTTCGTTTTCAACCGTTTCGAAGAACCGAGTATTCCTCTGAAAACAACACAACCCGAGACTGATATAGCACATATAAGATACTATTACGGAATCGTACGAAAAAGCGTCGAAAAAAAAATTTACATGAATTTAACATGCGTACAAAATTTGCTTTCGACATGATTTGCCTTGTCTGTTTACGATTCGTGTGACTGGCTCAGCGCTATAACCACGTTGCCTATGGGTCAAATTTTTCGAAGTCTTTCTCCCGTTATCGGCGTTTCTTTATGCGTTGGACATTATTTTGAGACTGTCGTCAAACCTTTTCCCACCATATTCGTTGTCATGTACATTTTGCCGCATATGCTATTTATTTCTGCGACATGTCAGGTAAATTAGCATTTCCGTTCGATTCGTTGTCGGTATACATGGTAATTTGCGCAGACAGACCTTCAACAAACTGCAAATCTTTCTATGGAACAACGCTGATTTTAAGTAACCTACTTATGTTTTAAAACAATAAGAAGAGGAACCAAAAACTCACATGAAATGCATGTTTAAGTCACTTAAATAAATATTAATTGAATAAGATATATGACATCGATTTCCTCAGGTATGGTTTCCACGATGTTAATCAAACAAGAAAAACAATTTTATCAAACAAGTCTAGCATACAAACGAGTCGGTGTGGTTATTTTTTAGGCCCGGTTCATACGTCGCATTTCTGCCGTGTCGAATGTAATTGAGACAATAGATAATGAATGATTTGCTTCATAATCTTTTTTTTTTTTAATTGCATTCGACACGGCAGAAATGCTTAATGAAATCCTTAGAGATGACACGTACCAAATAGTTGGCACACTTAGGGCTACTATCAGCTATTGTTGTTACCAAGCTTTGATTCTGAGTAAACCGGAAGCTTTATCTTGGGATTCATACCCCGCTAAAAAGAGCTTTCTGCGTCAAAAGTGTCCGAGCTGACACTCTGCTGTCTATCATCGGTTCATAGTGTTAGCCGGCAGGCGACGTCAGCTTTCTAATTTTAAAACGGACTTCTCGTTGTCCTCGTCACGGACAAATTGCACTACAGGCAGAGCAATTTATCTGTGTGAGGACGCGCTCGTGACGTAACAGTACGCTATTTGATTTCATACATTTATTGTAATCAGTTTGTAACGGCTGATATCGCTTTGATTGAAACGGTCGAGGAAAATGCTTCAAAAAATTTGGAATTTTGCATCTTTTGATTCCAAATTCTGATGGACTGTGAGCCAGATAGATAAAGTTCACATACCTTTAGACACTGTGTGGTTCTGTGTGGTCCTGTGTGATTCAATGTGGGTTGGAATCGGTTGACTTTGCGCTTGTAGTCAACTTATCCATAATTCTTCACTGACCTCTTCAGGGCTTTGAAATCTAGGAGTTACCTAGCAAAACTGACGCAAGGTCTTTTATTTTCCTTTATTTCTCTACAACTAAAGCTCCACACTCAACCACAAGTACTTTCAGAGCAACCAGCGCCCGTCTCGAGATTCTTCATCAGTGTCGCCAGTACTCAGATGATGTTCAGTTTAACCAGTCAGATAAATTCCCACAATTTCCACGTGTGTTCCAGGCTCCCAATCCCTTTCTCGTAGTGCAATTTGTCGTGGCGGTCGTCGACGAAGACACTGGAGAAATCTGGGCATGCAACACGACACCAGCAGAACTACACCAGATATATGTGACGGTACGTTGATATTAATCTTTGATAAACTATGTTCAACAACCACATTTGCTCACAGCTTTCCATTAGTATACCATGGAATATGTTAGAAAACAGTTCTCAGTTTTCTGCTGTACAAATAAAGTATTTAAAACCATGTATGTGAATGTATGAAAATCATATATTTGAGCCTGAATGTTTTTAGGCTTTAACTACTTTAAAGAAGCTCTGTCACGGTATTTTGGATCATTTTGGTCACATACAAAATTACGAAGTCTGAAAATAGTACTTTAATAAGATAGAAAAACACCAAAGAGATAATGATAAACCATAAAGGAACAAGGATGGCGAATGATGGAGAAGATTAACACGGATTACAAACGACGAAATTGAAAAATTGAGGCTAAACTTTTCAATAGGTGCAAACCTTGACGTAACTCTTCGTTCGTAACTTAGATGATGATCCCACAAATCTTCATTAATACAATGCCGTAGAAAGCACATACAATATGCACATTGAGTCAATGCTAGGTAAGCCCAGTGTAGGATAGGAAGGTTGAATGGAATATTGACGAATATGTCAAGGCATTCCTGCAGTTTCATTGGTGATAGTGTCTATGACATGCCATAGAAGACAGTAACATTAACTGAAGTTTGGCTAATTACTTCATCATTAAAATAGCTATCGAAATCGTTAGATATATTTCCTTTTTCAGAGGGATGGAATGTTCCGGATTGTACCGGAAGTGGAGCCATATGCTTGGATGTTAGCTCGCGACGTTGATTGTAGAAACAAGTCAGTTCCGCCCTATGCTGGCAACTTGACTTTTATGTTACCTTTTAAACGTGAAAAGCCCTCTCGTCATGCGGTGCGAATCAAACTGTGCCAAGGAGTTGCTGACTGTAACTGGGAAGGTATGTGCTTGACACTTCAAAGGGAGCAGATATGGCAGACTACTGGTGAGAATAATCGCATCCTAGGTGGCATATATGGGTTCAGCTTGTTGTGGATTTTCCTATCCTCGCTCGGAGAGGATTTTCTTTTTGTACTCGTTTTTGCCCTTACTTTTGACCTTACCACATAAGGTCTCTAAGCCTTATTCGAACTGGACGGCGTTTAAGGTCACTTGAGGCTAAACCAATGCAGCTGTACCACCAAAATCCCCATCGACACTCAATCCAAAACAATCTTACTGATTGGTCATCGTAGGCTCTTCGTGGACCGTCTTTGCGACGCCTTTGTCATTGTCGGACTTTTCTAGTTCTAGATGCAGTTCAGTTCATTATTGCGTCACACGAGAGGGGTTCACATTATAGCGACTTTCAGAGCGGGAGAACGGTCACGGATATAGAAAAGCCAATCCCAAGGATACAAATGCAAGGTAAGATCCTTCAAAGTCGTCGCTCCTTGGTGCCACATTTTTACGTTTTGGTTTTTGTTTGAGTGGCTTTCGAGGATCGGATCTGTCGTCTTTTCTGGGGGTGAAAGGAGTTGTAGATCACAATTTCAGGCCAAAAATAAATTAATTATGTACTTCTCCCTAGGCTAGTATCCTGAAGTTTACCGTAGAGAAAAATGGCATTACGAAAAAAATATAATCACTGAATCCGTCAGTCGCCGAAGTCCATATTTTTAAGGGGAATAACTTAAGGTGATTCCCGAGTAAAGAACCCGCCATAGATTTCCGATGAAACTTGGTATGGTGTCATTACCGTACAAGGAGATGTTAAAAACGTAATAAAAAGAGGGGGTCACCGCGCTTGTTTTCATGTCACGATGCTGAAAAATATGGTTATTTAGGTGACTTTTGGTTATCTCAGTCCGCAACAAATAAGCTCGATTATTTTTCAATGCGGCTTGTTATATCACACAGAGTTCGACTTTCTTTGATTGTTTATTCATCTACGTCCCAGAAAAATGGCTTCAAATACCCTGCATTATTAATTGATATTTTTATTCTTTAAAGGAAACATAATTTGGACTTGCTCTATTTGGCCCTGTTACGTCTCTATGTGTAGCATTTATTTCATTTGCCAAAAAAGTAGCCATAGATTTCTGCGAAATTTTTTCTCAGTCATTGCGGATATTTTTCTCATTGAATTTATAAAATAAAAAGTGGGGGTCACCGTGTTCGTTTAAGAGAAAAGGAGGTTTTATCTCGCTATCGAGCTTAGTTTGAGGGAAATCTCTTATGTTTTGTACGCGCGCGCGCTCATGTGCGCGCGCTGATGACGCAAAAATCATGCCCAGTAGGAATGCGCAATGCAAAACTCGGGAATCACCTTAGCTGTATGGACCTACCATTGTTGCCAATGGACTTTACAGATTTTATAGTTTGTAAAACACTGTTTTGCGCATTTTCTGTCTGCCTTTTCTGATTTAGGGGTGTTGGCCAAAAAAATGGGCCGAACGATGAGGGCGCATTTTGTAAACCTCGGCGACAATGGTTTGTATATAACTTTAAACTGGTTGGGGTAGATTAAAGTGGCTCACGCCAGTTTTCAGCACTTTCCACCACCTTTATCTTGATGAATCATTACTACCAATACTTATACGTTATTACCTCAATAGTGGATATCAAACAAATGCCCAATCATTCGTTAACAAGTCATGAAACTTTGTTTGGGGCAGTAGGTTACCACAGCAACACTTAAACATGTGAAAAACACCCCTAATTTTGGCTTTAAGTGACATGAGCTCGGTCATCCAATTTTTTAAATAGGCATAATAAAACATAGGTTTTTCAAAGTTAAAACCATTTTGTAGTAGTGGATGCAGAGCCACCTTAAATTTCGAAAATTTAAGGTAGCTCTGAATCCGCTCCAACAATTTTTTTAAACTTTCCGTAATGTTGCATCTTGACAGGCGTATTCAACAATAGAAAGGGGTCACTGAGCTCGTTGAGTTATTTTTAGCTTAAAGCTAAAATTAGGAGTATCTTTAACAGGTTATAATGTTACTATGGAAATCTATTGAGTAGAAAACATTTTCATATATAAATTGTTTACCAATGATTGGGCATTTGTTTTATACCACTAAGATTGGTTGGGATGATCATCACTACCAAACTGTGTACAAGAGCTGGAGAGTGCAAGAAACAGGTGTTAGCCATCTTTAGGGAACTGAAGTGTAAAGAGCATAGATAAATGACCTTTGTTCTAATTCTTGCCTTCATGAAGTCAGGTTCACTTGAAAGACGGCATTCCACGCACTCACAAAAAAAAGGATTAAATAACTTAAACTTTAAATGAATGTGTATTTATTTCCGAAGGCTTGTGCGTGACATTGTGCGCTTTTGAAAGGATATTCAGCCGTGCCTTTTTTTACTCCAACTAAACACACATAACGAGGATTTACCTCCCCCACGTTGCTGTTATCTAATGTAAGTTTTTCTTATGCTTTATCCTTCTCATAATCTCTTACTCTTAGTTAACTTACATATAAATACACCAGGACTATGTAAAGCAAGGGAAGAAAAAGAAAGAACATTACAAAAACATTAGAGACGTTTTAGAGCTTTCGTTATTGAATACCTCCGCTAATCAATGGGAAGATAAAGAAGTATATGCCATTTGACTTGAAATTAGACGCGAACACGAGAGGGCGTGACTTTCTGTTTTGGTTCATCTTTTCAGGTCAATACGATCAGTTTCTAAGAGACAGACAGAAACTTGTTGAGCGAGTTGATGGAATAGGGAGGTTTCAGGATCTTCTGTTAGCTGTTGAGCTCGAGGTAAAACCATTTAATTTGTTAAGTCTTAATAAATCTTCGCACTTGAGACAGTGAAATCCTAGCCACATGATCATTTTTAGTTTACTATGAAGTCAAAGCTCACTTTGAAGCCCCAGTGGTTATATCTTATGGGGCTGTCTGAGAGGACGCGGAAAATGAAAACACCAAAACATGTAAGAGGCTGAATGCCTTTGTGTGCGAATGACTTTAGAAATTTTAGAAGGTCGTTGCATGGATCTAACGGTTTACAGAAAGCAAAAATTGCAAAATGTTTCGCCGTGTTGGTTCAAGTACTTGTCAATGAGCGTCCACTCCAAACATTTCCATTATCGGTCGCACGGCCAATCTCGATCTCAGTCTTTCCAGTGTGAGCTATTCAAGGAACGCCATTCAGATCACCTTCTATGATAACTCTTTAACATTTAACTTAAACTCATCACTACTGCAAGCATTGTTTCCATGATTTTTCTTTTGAAGGTAGCAAAACTTTACTACATACAAAACAGGAAGGAAGACTGTTTGGCAAAGTGTAGAGATGTCTGTGAACGCGCGACTCATCTCAACTCGGGCAACTGGCCGTTCCTTCTTACGAGAGCATTTTACATCATCTCTGCTGTTTACCGACAAACCAAGGAATTTGACTTGGCCAACGAGTATATGGACAAGTCCTCTGAGGTAAAACCATTACATACACGTGCCACTCCATCAATAACAGATGGAGGCAGATAAAAGTTTAAATAATTAATGATTATTACATGTAATATTGGTTGATAGTTACCTCTTTAATTTGGCGAATTTGAAACCTCATATCAAGAGATATGATGAGGAAGAGATAAAATGAAAAAAAAAAGAGATAAAATGAGGAATAATTTACTAAAAATACATTTCTTCTTCTTTTCTTCTCTCGATACTTATGAAAGCGACTCTAAGCTTATTATGCCACGTGTCTAAAATTCTCGAACGATGGTATTTTTGCTTTGAAAAAAGGCGTTATTTTCCCTTCGAAATTGTCCTCGGAGAGGGTGCGGCCAAAAGGGCTAATGACTCACCTCTGTGACTTTGTTCCCTATCCATAAGAAATCATGGCTGAAAGTAAGATGAAATCTATGAAGAAAGAAGGACTATGCGGTGAGTAGTAGGGAAGGGACCACGGTTTCCTTTTTTTTGCGGAGTATTGCGGAGGAAGCGGAGGATTCTCATTAAAGTGCGGAGGAAGCGGAGGATTCTCATTAGCGTGCGGAGGAATAAATTAACTTGATCTAAAATTGCTGTGGAATACGTTAACATGTTCTGGTCATTACTGCTCTGGTTTCTCATTAACTGATTTATCCAGGCTAAC
>JAHPZR010009203.1:17500-20000 GCA_019787425.1 Platygyra sinensis | reverse complement strand
CCAAGTGACACAAATGGCGGCTGTACAAATACCCTTCGTTAAAAAGCTGTAAACAAAACTTCAAGAAACTTACTCCACGAATTTAAAGTATAAGAATGAAATAACAATTGTGCCAAGTTTCGCTTTCATAGGATTTTTTTTACGCCCCTGATGTTTTCGTAAAGAAGTGTGAAATTTGAAGATTTTAAGTTGCGAAAACCGCCATTATATGCAAATTTCGAACTTTCTTAAATTTTGGCCGCAAAATAAATCGTTGGAACTTTAAACTATTTTCCCTTAATAAGTTCACCCAAAGGTATGTTTTGGCGAAATAAAAGAAAAATCGATTTTTCGCCGGTGTCTTCCGATTCTCGACCTCAGAAAATCACTCTTAAATAGTAGAACCCTGTAATAGGCCCTTTGCAGCTAAGCCATCACGTGACCTACTTTTCATAAAATTATGGGCTATAGCTTAACAAATGCCAGAAATGGAAAAAGCATGTCGAGAATATCAAATTGGCCAAATTTGAGGCCCCCATCATTAAAAGATGAGATTTTATGACAGTCTGAAGTTTTAAAAGAAATAGAAGATTTGTATGGAAAATGTTGCTGGAGAGCAAGACCTTGCTCTCTAGCAACATTTCCCATACAAAACTTCTAAATTTTCCGAAAATTCAAACTGTCGTATGAACTTACTCTTTCATTCCAGGGGGCTCAAACTTGGCCAATTTTGGTATTTCGATGCGCTCTTTCTATTTCTGGCATTCGTTAAGTTATAACCCATAATATAAAAATTTTCTAGAAAAAATGTGGTCACGTGACCCCAGCTGCCAAGGGCCTATTGCTGTTCTTAAAACAGCTCGATTTAGGCATACGATAGAAAATTCCTCATGGTCTGTTATACAACACATCCCTGCTTTGCAAGTGAAGTGATACCAAATTTAATTAGTTTCGAACAAAAATCCGTGTCTATAGGACACGTTTGTGGACTGATTTATGGCTAAAAAACCGTCTTCACTGTCTGCATTTACGATTGAAATACACACCATTTTCTTAAATTGCTCACTCCTTGAGATCAAAAAGTACGCTGTGGCTTTATGACCGGCAGACGGTCAAGGTTAAATAGACGAAGTGTCACCGGCAGTGACTAAGTGGCAGGCGAACTTGTCTGGTTTTTAGGCGAACCGGAGTGCTATTTAGCTTTAACTACAAAAATGCTTTTAGTCTATTTTAAACGTTAACCGGCTGCCGATCATTAGGGCACTTCGAACTAAATAACAATGACTATTGACAAGCCATTCCGCCACTCGAAGTTGAGAGTAATTAAAAACTTAATTAAATAGCACAAATCAGGTTATGGCAATGCTCGTTTCCCAACAAGGCATTTTAAACTAGGCTTAATCAGGAAAATTTGATGCTTGATTGACTTTACTTGAAAGGTCAGAAAAGTACAAAATTCGTAATATACCTTCCGCAAACTTGTTTTCCGACTCGGGTTCTTCGAGACAACAGGTGCATTCTCTTACAGTTTCTCTGATCTCACAACGACCGCAGGTGCACCAGTTAACATTGACAAGTCTTTCAGGCTCATCATTATCGTCCTCTCGATCAGGTGCTTGGTTTTCTTCGGGAGCACGTTCTGGTTCGAAGCGATAGGGCTCCACGGCAGCCATATTTTGCTGAGCTCTTTGACGTCACGCATACATCGCCTGGCTGCTAAGTTACTCCAAGATGGCGGCGTTGTTTTTTCGATTTTTGTGCAACCTTGGACGAAAATTTCATATGGTTTGAAAGCGCTTTGGAAGCTGAAATTTTGGTGAGTGATCGATCATCGAATTAGCTTTCCGTTGGCGAAAAGGAAAAACGTGCCTAATTTAGAGTGAACTTCTCCTTTAAAATTACTCGGACTGATTAGTTTGTAATTTTTTTAAACAATTTGTTATTAGAAAAATAGCCAATAGAAGAGGTATAAATTCTCGTACCTTAGATTATCGCGATAAATTCCCGAATTCAAGCCTCTATTGGGAACCAACATTAGCGCGTGACAGTGCTTACGTGACAGTTCAATTTGCTGCCATTCGGGAACTAAAACTTTGTTTAAAAAATCATACAAAATGTACTATTACTTATCGCTTGCAAGGTTTTTTGGAGTTGGGATTCGAACTAATGTATGGTTGAGGTCACAGGCTTCTGAAATTTATATGTTTGTATTTGCTGATTTCGTATGTTGCATTGAATCTTTTTTTCCCAGCCGACTTATTTTTAGCACATGGAAAAGGAGAAGCATAACAACGTCAACGTTTTTGAGATTCGAGAAAGCAAAAAAAAAAACGATCTTATTCCAAATCTAATAAATTCTGTCTACTGTTTACCAGATTTCTTTAAGTTGAAGATCCAAAGAGTGATACTCTAGGTCGTTGTTTCCTGAATGCAGTGGAATTTGTTGATTTCCAATCATATATTTTAATTTAATTTCCCGCCGGTATCAACTAGAACCAAAATTAGTGTGAAAATTGAAACT
>JAHPZR010009203.1:0-12500 GCA_019787425.1 Platygyra sinensis | reverse complement strand
TCCCGAATGTAGGCTAGTTGCCAGTATCCCACAATTGATGATTTTTTTTTTGTAAAGAAAAAAAGTACCGTAGGAGATAGAAGTCCGAATAGCAGTAAAATTTCCAAGCTACCTGGAGAACCATTTCCTGAGTGATACTTATCTTTAATCTTTAATCTTTAATAATTATTTATACACGGTAAAAATTTAGCAGGTACAATAAAATGTCTAAGATCTTAAACCTAAAATTCTAATCCTAATATTATTTTAACTTGCAACGATAAAACCTGATTTCCATGAATGCCTTGAGTTTAAAAATTATGATAGAGAAAGTGTTGAAATTGATTTAATGAACCAGGCTCTCTAATGTTACAGGGTAAGCTGTTCCAAAGAGTTGTGCCGCTGTTACTAAAACTATTTTTCATGTCCTCGTTAGTTTCTCGGAAAGGGAACAACAAGTTTGTTAACTAACCAAGGGTTTTCCTTTGAATTCCCGGCACCAATTCATTTTATTTAGTAGTATTTCATGATCAACACTGTTGAATGTCGAGAAACACTACCATATTTACGTAGCCACGATCAATATTAAACACCAAACTGTCAGTGACTTCTAGAAGAGCAGTAGCCTGTCCCAGGCTCTCGATAGTTCAATAGGGACGAGCGAAGAAAAGCCACAGAGAGAAACAACAAGAGAGTACTTAGGCGGGGAAGTCCTCCCTCGTTTTTTTTTCCTCGTTCCCAGCCACCGAGGGACTGGAACAGGCTAGATGATTAGTAACAGTTTAGTGTAAAGACCTGAAACCAGATTGATGTTTAGAGATGATTTCGTCACTGTTTAAGAAGTTGTATAACTGATCGCAAAAAACCCTCTCGAATACTTTGGCGACTACGGAAATGACTGAGATATGTCGGTAGTTGTTTAAATCAGATGATTTGCCCTGTTTAAACAATGGAGTCACTCTAGCACAATTCCAGTCGTCAAGAAATATAATAATTATAATGATAATGATAATGATAATGATAATTAGCAATTATTGAATGAGGCTTGAGTAGGATATGAAGAATTCTGCAGATCAAGGAGGGTGTTATCCACAGAGGCCGAAGGCCGAGGTGGATAACACCCTCCGAGATCTGCAGAATTCTTCATATCCTACGAAAGCCGAATTCAATAATTGCTTTATTATTCATTCAAAATATTTCCCCGTTCTTAAAAGGGTTTCGCCATTTCGCTCTTTGTTTTTCTGCTCACCAAAAAAACACAATCTCGTCCCCAGGTTTTCTCTGTCAACGGTTCAACATTCTGCAGCGGGCTGCACTTTTGACGTCATCGGTTCAATAATTTTCAGCGGGCTGCACTTTTGACGTCATTGATTCAATATGACGAAGATTCTTTCCAAATTTGGAGAACAGCAGCTGGTTACGGTGAATTATGCGTGCGGTTTTAACAAATCAGAAACGGGGAAATATTTTGAATGAATAATAATGATAAATATAAAACTTATATTGCGCATATACAATACAAATATTTTCATATGCGCATAACAGACGTTCAAAAAAAATTGATACGTCAATCAAAGAGCTATCTTAAAAATATGCCATACGTCAATGATTTAATATTGAATAGATCGCACAACAGGCCTGAAATAATATCAGCATACTCACCAATCAACCTAGCAGAGATATTATCTATAAAGTGGGTAAGTTTCTAAAGGAACTGTGGTGCTGCGTCGGTGGGAGTATTACAAGATAACTGGGTTGATAATGATGAATAGACCTTTTGCAACAAACGATCACATGGTACAAAATCCGCCATACTGGTGGGCAAGCTCATTATTATTCCCGCACTGGGACTTGAAAACAAAGGCCAGTCACGCTTGACTGGTTGAGGTCTCTTTGTTTTAAAGTCCCAGTGCGGGAATAATAATGAGCTTGCCCACCAGTATGGCGGATTTTGTACCATGTGATCGTTTGTTGCAAAAGGCCTATTGGCCACCGTAAAGAGCTTTGAAAGCTGACGTTTCGAGCGTTAGATCTTTGTCGGAGCGATTCGATAGTGGTTGGATGAAAACAGAATTTGTTGCAATTTTCCAGTAGTATTGCATATTGTTTAAATAGATAGACACATCGTGCGAAGTTAAAAGTGTTTCGCGGGCTAGTCTGGGCCCTATAGTTGAAAAGTGTTTGTTAAAGGCGTTAGGGATCTCGTTAGGGTTACTTATAGAGATGCCATTTACTTTAACTTCCTTTATTATCTGGTTGTTTTGACGATGAGACATGAGATTATTAATAGCTTTCGAAGTTCTGTGGTAATAGGATGCCTTTGTGGTTTTCACTTTATCGTTGATTCGATTTCGTAACTTTCTGTAGTTGGCCCAGTCTAGAGGGTTCTTTGTTCTTATTGCTTTCCTTTTAGCAGCATCGCGACAGCGCATACCTTTCTTCAAGGTTGAATTAATCAAGGATGTGTCTAGTTCGAAATGGAGCATGTGAGTTAACAATGCGCAAAAATTTAGTTTTCCAGTTAGACCATGTCAAATTTGGATCCAGAGATTCATCGCAAGACCAGTCTTGATTATCAACACAGCCTAAATTTAAATTATCTTCTTTTAGATACGTTTCAAATATGTAGGTGGAAAAATTTGCTTTTTCAGCTGTTTTTCCCGTTTTCAAGAACTTGTCAGGTTGCAATAGCTGGATCTTGACTGACCTTGTGCCTTGTTTGAAGCAATACATACAATATGTGTAAACTAATGAGAGTTTTTTTTTTGGTGTTTACATGTAGATGGAAAACTGAACCTCATCGCTATCATCTGTGGTGGTGCCGAAGTAATTCGAAGACAAAACAAAAACATTACGATGAATGCATCACTTTCCTATGACCCGGTTGTTGGACTAGGTAACCACTACGGAATGGGCTTCACCTGGCATTATGGTGAGATCAAAGGCAACTATTCTGGCCTACAGACAGACTCCTTCATAGCAATAAACCAGTCAAATGTTCATTATATTCAAAATGATTCTGGACGTGAAGTTACCTTCAATACTGCCTCTTCCATGTTCCAGAACCTGACGACCTTAGTAGTTAAACTGGTGGTCGCAAAAGATTTTCGCAGCTCAAGTGATCATCAAGTTATACACTTGGTAAAAGGAGATCCGCCTCAAGTATCACAACGGTATAAAAGTTGTTTCATTGTTTATCAATCCTGTCATTTGACTCTTGGTCTGCAGTCGGCATTTGACCCCCGGTCTGAAGTTTGCAGTCTGCAATTTACACTGACCGCTCAGGGAACTTTATATAATAACCAAATCAATGTTGATTTTATTCTCTACATTATTAGCGGAGCTCCGGCGGCCCGAAGGACCGCCAACCGGAGCCCCATAACCATATAGGGAAAAAGAAACCCATGAATTGTTTTTCTCATGGTTATGATGGGCAACAGTATTGGTAGTGGGCGCGTGCGCACGACGGCGACGACAACGACGGTGAAGTCGCGGAACATGGCGGCCATACTCCAAATAATATATAGGTTGACAGAGACATGCAGCCTTCGTTTTTCGTCTACTTCTTTGATATTGGACATCCATGTTATGATCAATTGACACCTGTGAAAAAAGGTATCTGCTGACCAGTGTCACGTGGCCATATCGCGGGCTTAAGTCTACAACTCATTGAGGTCACTTGTTTTTTTTTTTTAAGTTGACCGCTGACCGAGTGCTGGTTTTCGATTAGATTGCGGGCTCATGTCAGGTTAACTTGTTTAAAACAGAGCAGAATTGTTCAGAAGCCGGCTAACGCTAGCCCAGGATTGAAATTTATTCGAATTATAACTTTTTCTTTTATGCCAATGTTTTTTGCTGCTTTGTTTCGTGTTTATAAAACTCAAAACAGAAAACCTCACTACAAAAATACAAAACTCAAATCAAATTTCTACCTTTTCCTGGGTTAGCTTAATCAGGCTCTGAACAACAAGGCCAAGGAGCTACGCTTTTAGGCTGGCCTAAATCTATATATTATGTGGTACAGGTAGCGTCAGATTTGCAGCTGATAATACCATGACTTTACACTAAATGCTATTAAGTCCAACTGGAGCATAGTTGGATAAATTGGCTATACAGAATTTAACAGAATTTTAATAACAACAAAAACATTAATTTATATTAGAATACCAGTACACCAGAACAGTGCATTAATTAACAGGACATGCTTCAGAAGCGCCAATAGACATACACAGGACGTTAATGTATCTTTCATGCAGTTATTTAATCATTTGTTTATTCATTTATTCATTTATTTATTTATTTATTTATTTTATTTACTTTTTCGATTCTTCAATGGTAGTGGTCCCAAACCAATGCTTGTTGCCGGTTTTGGATGCAATAATGAAGCGCGCAAAGTCTAAAAATACAATGCTAATTGTTGGAACCCGTCGAGAATCAGACAATATTAAGTGTTTTCTGAGAGAGAGAGAGAGAGAGAGAGAGGAGAGAGAGAGAGAGAGAGAGAGAGAGAGAGAGAGAGAGAGAGAGAGAGAGAGAGAGAGAGAGAGAGAGAGAGAGAAGAGAGAGAGAGAGAGAGAGAGAGAGGAGAGAGAGAGAGAGAGAGAGAGCGAGCGAGAGCGAGAGCGAGAGCGAGAGAGAGAGAGCGAGAGCGAGAGAGAGAGAGAGAGAGAGAGAGAGAGAGAGAGAGAGAGGAGGAAAATGAAGGTTAAATTTTCGTTTAAAAAAAATTGTTTTAGGAAAATGCGCTTGAAAAAGCTTCAAATCTTCCACCATTCCGTTTTGTTTTTCTGAGTTATTACGTCACTCGCGCACTTTGCTATTGATACCCTGGTTCACTTTAGTACTTTTAGTTCTAATTTCTTACTTTCCTTGGATCTTCTTGTGCCACTAACTGACAAGGTTCTTGACACTAATGTTACATTAGTAGGACACCCATGAGAAGAAAGAATTGCTTAATATTAGCCTTGAAATAAACATATGATGGCCCAAGTCTTACCCCTTCCGAGAATAAAAGCTGCTCAAAGGCATGCATAAAAAAAATATATATATTTATTTTCATTTGCTTTTCAGGTGTATAATAAATTGTGAATCTAAAATCAATCCATCAGTTAAACTAAGTATCCAGTCAGAGTGCTATGGACCACAGTGCTCCAATATATCTTCATACCAATGGATACTTTACGAACAAAACACCTCTGCCACAAATAATGACAATGTTTGGAGGAAAAGACAAGATTTGCAAGTTATCACAACTACACCCCTTGATTCTAGCAGTATTGTAATCAAAGAGGACTCCCTTTATAGCGGAAATTACTACCGGCTGGTAGTGATTGTTGAAACAATGGATGGCCAACAAGGAATGAGTGCTCACGATATTTCCACTGCATCACCACCTACAGGGGGAACATGTTCTATCACTCCATCAAATGGCATTTCACTGCAGACTGATTTTACACTGAGCTGTAGTGACTGGGAGAGTGACAGCAGCCCCCTGTCTTACAGGTTTCAATATCAAATACAGAATGGTCTACATGGGCTGTTGTACGATGGCTCTAATAGTAGTGTTAGCTCATGGCTGCCATCTGGAAACTTTTCTTGGAACTATACTGTGAAGGTCAATGTCACAGTGACTGATAAGAATGGTGTATCTGCTTCAACAGATCAATTGTCTGTGCAGGTACAGTATATCCTTTATTGTATTAACTTTTCCATCACATTGAATAAATGAATAACATATACATGCATATTGAATAACAGGTTGTCACTTTCAACAAGCAAATTGTTGTAACATATTACACCTGAATATTTTTGTAGGTTGAACCATTTCCAGAGCTGTTGAGTGCAGAACACATCACCACATTTTTCACAGCAAACAACAGCGAATTTAATAACGCATTCAAAACTGGGGATCTAAGCAGAGTAGAACAGATCGCAAATACAGTCCTTCAAGCACTTTTAGAAGATACTACAACAAATTCAACAAAAATATCTCAGGTAATGAACTACTTACGATGTAACTTGGATTTTGTTCTGCAATATAGTTTCAAAGTTATCATTTCATCTACACTTCGAGTAGTTCCTCTCTTGCTTAGAGGTCACTTTTTCTGCGTGAAGGGAAATTATAGTAGAAGTTTGCATGCAGGCTATACCTACGCACTGATCTTGAATGCTTAAATTAGCCAATCAAATTAATTTGCTGGTGATATAATATTAAAGCAAATTTTAATAGTAATAATCAACTTTCTTTATCGAGGGTAGCACAGAACCTCGTAAATATTTACAGAATAAAAAGATTAACTATTAAAATTAATAAAATAGAATTGTTACTACCACTTTTACTGGTATCCTTATTTTTTTCTTATTATTTTTAAAATAAAAAAGATAAAAAAAAGATATCACGAAATAGGCTCTAGGACAAATCATGAGCCATAATCGGCTCATTTCAAAAACCAATAAACTGGTTCCTGGTCAAATGCTGAACAATTACTGGTTTTGAAATGTGCTGAAAAAATGTGACTACAGAAACTCATCTGGCAATGTTCTCCCAACACTTGATATAAATTGCAGATTCAAGACTTTATCATTGAAAAGATTGCCTCGCTGCAAGTGAAAAGTCTTCCAGACCTTTTGCAAATCTCCTCCATAATAGGGTCTGCTATTCAGGAAACAGACACAGTGTCTCACACGTCACTGGTAAGCATAATGACATGTTGATGGAGGGTGTACAGTTAAGCAGGAGAATGTCGGGTTGTGGGAAGAGAAGATGAACAGAAGTTAAAAAGGGGATTCCCCTTTCCTGATCTCTAAATACACTGTATGTCTCCAATCTCTCATCCTGAGGAATATTACCTTGACCCTAAAAATTTTGCCCTCGACCTTTCGACCCTAGACAAAAACCTACACTCTGTTCTTCTAAAAAATATTTATGGATGTTTTATTATTGCCATCCATGATTGTCCAAGACTAAACATTAATTCCAAGAAACAAAAAAAAAATTGATTCTGGCTAAATCCGTGCTCCGTAGTGTGCTGAATCTCATTTACTTGAATTGCTAGATGCACCAACTGGGTTGTTTCCGGTGATTAATTATTCAGGTAAACAGTGGCATAAGCTCTGAAACATTATCCCATAAGCATGCACTAGCTATATCATCATTTCAGCTACAAGTTCAATGTTTCTTAGCAATTGCCCTGATGACAACTACGAGTTGGGTAGTCACGTCCCACTTCATGCGCTTAAGTTTCGATCAATCTCTCAAATTGCGAGTTTGGGACGTGTGTCCCTTGTAGGGAGTTGCAATAGAGTATGTATGCATGCATGCATGTATGTATGTATGTATGTATGTATGTATGTATGTATGTATGTATGTATGTATGTATGTATGTACGTATAAGTGTGTATGTATGTGTGTATGTATGTATGTATGTATTGTAACGAGCCGAATTAAACAACAGTTTTCTCGCCAAACACGCACATGTATTTATTCGTCTATCCGACCCTGTAACTCACTCAAGAGATCCTATTACAACCGTGTTGTAGTTACGCAACAAGGCGATAAGTCCCAACTAGAATAATGTCACGCAGCAGTTCCGTTACACCACCCCCCTTCTTACAAAAGAACAAAACTAAATTTTCACGAAATGTCGCAATTAGCTGAATTTAAGAAAAGATAAACAATGTTTCAGTCCATTTGGTAGTCCACTGTCCAGGCAGGTTTCCTTTGTGACCGACACGGCCTTTCCCCAGCTCCCTCAGCAGTGGTAGGTGCCCTTCCAAGGTCATTGGCTGCTGCTGCAGACTCGAGAACAAGCTGCTTGGCCGACTTTCCGTTGGTAGGAATGGGACCCGTTGTCTTTGGCTCTGCTAGCCAGTTATCGAAATTGTTCCCTTGATACTTCTTTAATCGGTCAACATGGACGTCCATTGGTTTAGATCTAGGCCCTTTCTGGATTCTATAAACCAAGTCATCTAGGCTTGATGTCACTAAGTATGGCCCCTCCCAGGGCTTCTGCAACTTCGGGGTCCTGCCTTTCGTGAGCCTAGGGTTATGGAGCCAGACGGGGTCCCCACGCTCAAAGCCACGATTCTGCGCCTTGTGATCGTAGTACCGCTGGTGCCTTTCGCTCCCTAACTTCATGTTCCCACGGGCAAACACATGAACCCGATCCAGTCGGGCTTGCAGTCGTTGGACATATTCAGTTTTGTTCTGGTCACCACTGTCTTGCTCGGGTCGTCCAAGCTGAGGGTCAATCGGGAGGTCGATCTGGCCCCCGAACATCAACTCACATGGAGTAAAGGAGGTAGTTTCGTGAACAGCGGAGCGATAAGCAATCATCAGAATAGGCAAGTGACTATCCCAATCTCGTTGATTCTCTGCCACAAACTTGGATAGCATTCCCTCCACGGTCCGGTTAAAACGCTCAACCATTCCATCTGATTGAGGGTGGAGGGGCGTGGTTCTGGTCTTGTCCATTCCCAGTGACTTGCACATTTCTTGAACAACTTTCGACTCGAAGTTTCTTCCCTGATCGGAATGGATCTGCCTCGGGATGCCGAAACGAGCCACGAACTCTTCAACTAACACTCTTACTACAGTTGTTGCCTCTTCATTGGGAATGGCATAGGCTTCGGTCCACTCTGAAAACTAATCTCCTATGATGAGGATGTATTTGTTTCAACGGTCCGAGTTAGGCTATGGCCCCAAAACGTCCAGCGCCGCCCTCTCAAGAGGTGCGCCAACGTTGTAGGTCCTCAGGGGTCTCGGGGTGTGCGAGTTGGCCTTTCCCTGGAGGCGCAGAGGTCGCATGCCCGACACCAATCTTTCACATCTTTTGTGCACCCAGGTAAACAGAACCTTCCTTTAACCCTTTCTAGCGTCTTGTTGACACCCAGGTGCCCCGCGGTCTCCGTGGTGTGTAGCTCGTGGAGGATTTCGTTTCTGAGATTGGAGGGTGTAACAAGCTGCCAACGGATCTCATCTCCTGCTTCCGATTCCCACCGCCGGCAAAGGACAACGTTACGTAGTGACAAACGGTCCCATTGACTCCAGTAACTCTTGATGGGTTTGTTTTCAATTGACACATCCTTCCACGCCGGGCAAGAGTGGCAAGACTCCTTCCATGTGATAATCTTCCTTAAGTCATCATCGGCGATCTGACTAGCCCGTAGGTCACTTGTGGCAGCCATAACAACAAAGGCTTTGGTGGAGCTGGAACTTCCGTTTTGAAACTCTTGACCTTGAGGTAAAGGTTTTGGATCTAATTGATGAAATGGCAGGCTATCCCCATCCGTGGTTTTGTCTGAGCCTTGGGATGCACCACATAGAACAGCGTCTGTTGTTTCTGAATCTGCGGCTGAGGAGCTCTCTCCCTTTTGCTCGGCACGGTCATAGTATCGGCAGTCACCACATGGTCTTCTCGAAAGAGCGTCAGCATTTCCATGGCATATACCAGAACGGTTCTGGATGTTAAAATCATAAGTCCCCAGGAGTTCAAGCCACCTGGTGAGTTGGCCTTCAGGATTTTTGAACTTAAGCAGCGGACGAGGAAATGCCTTCCACACAGGTAGTGATGGTAGCTCTTTACTGCCACAACAACTGCTAAAAGTTCCTTACGAGTCACGCAATAGTTTCTCTCACTCTTGCTTAGTGACTTGCTGTGGAATGCAATCACCTTCTCTTCCCCCTCCTGGACTTCAGAGAGTACTGCGCCAAGGCCAGTATTGCTTGCGTCGGTATCTAAGATGAACAGGCCATCGGCAGTTGGGAAGGCCAAAATGGAAGCTGTTGTCAGAAAGGTTTTTAGCCGGCGGAATGCATCCTCACACTCCCTGGCCCACCGGAATTCTCTTTGGTTCTCAGTTAGCCTGTAAAGGGGTCTGGCGATGTCAGCAAAGCCACGGACAAAGCGTCTGTAGTAAGAGCAGAGACCCAGAAAGCTTTTGACATCCTTCGCTGTGCGTGGAGAGGGCCAAGTGCGTACAGCCTCGATCTTCTTGGGGTCGGTAGATACACCATAATTGCTCACCACATGGCCAAGAATAGGAACGGATTGCTGAAGGAGAATGCACTTTTTGGGGCTCAATTTGAGGCCGGCATCACGTAACTGCTGTAACACAGTGCGTAGTCTCTTAATTGCTTCCCCAAACTCTCTACCATGGACTATGATGTCATCTAAGTAGAGGAGACTTACCTACCACGGTAAGCCAGACAACACCTTCTCCATCAGCCGCTCGAAGGTCGCAGGGGCATTACAGAGACCAAAACTCATGACGGTGAACTGGTAAAGGCAGTTTTTGGCTTATCTTTCTCGCCCATAGCCACCTGCCAGTATCCGCTACAGAGGTCAAGGGTGGAAAACCATCCGCATCCAGCAAGCGCATCCAAGAAGTCGTCGATCATTGGAAGGGGGTAGCTGTCAGTAAGTTTTGTGCGCTAGACTACGACTGATTTTATCGATTTTTTATGCAAATGACTCCTAGTCCTCAAACCAAGATGGCGGGCCCTAACCCTAATAACGTCACCTTGGTGACGTCATCCCTTCCCAGTCCCCTATCCCTAGTTCTCCTATGA
The DNA here is from genome assembly GCA_019787425.1 of Platygyra sinensis. Classification (NCBI taxonomy): domain Eukaryota; kingdom Metazoa; phylum Cnidaria; class Anthozoa; order Scleractinia; family Merulinidae; genus Platygyra; species Platygyra sinensis. The sequence continues at coordinate 1,951 of JAHPZR010009203.1, read as the reverse complement.
CGATCCAGTCCCCCTCTGACCCCTTAGGACCTCATCCCTAATTAACATATCCATCATGGCGCCCTAAGAAGGTGGTAACCCTAGTTACTAATATAGTATGTGACATGACTCTTATATTTGGATCATGACATGTTTGCTCATCCATGTGGGACAAAGCACTTTGTCCCCTTTACCGAAATGTGACGGTGCACATGCGCAATGCATTCTGGTAAACCATAAGGTCAAGGGTTGTTTATATATGAGTCATGAAAAGTCCTCTAACCCCCGTGGAAGATGGTACTCTGTCCCTTGACGCAGAGTGCATGCGTAGTATAAAAAAGACTGCCCCAGAAAGGAATTGAACCTGGATCTTTGAGATCACAACTCAACATCTTATCCATTAGACCACCGAAGCATATAGCTTGTGAAATTGTTATTTAGTAAAGTGTTTAGATTACATAGCGTAGCGGTCACTGTGTTCGGCTCATAACCCAAAAGTCCGTGGTTCGAATCCACGTCTGGTCCACAATAAACACACAAACTCTTTTGTATTTAATTTTTGTTAAGACTCTGTAGTACAATGGTTAGTATGCTCGACTGTCGCTCGGGAGATCGGGTTCGATTTCCTGCTGCGTCGTTTTTTTCTACAATAGTCCTTCTGACTGCTGCAAACTCCTCATCATCTTTTGCAAAAGACAGCAAATGAAATGGTATGTCGCCATTGATATCCATGTATATAAGTTCTTTCTTGGTAAACTCATACAATAAATAATGGTCAAAAAAGAAATCATCAAAGGACATTGTTTCTGGCCTCGTCCAATATTCTTGAGTAATTCTGTCTAAAACAAGTCTTCGGTAATAAAAAATACGGATTTAAATAAAGAAAAAAAGGAAAAACAAAAATAAAAATAATTATGACTTATGGCCCTTGTAGGTTTTGAACTCCCGACCTCTCGTATGTATAACAAACTAGCCGCATTCACTAACACCGCAGGCTCAGATCCGGTACGTTCAAAAACGTTGTAGGTACGTTATCCAATCAACAACAATAGTATAGCCTAATACGAACACAAGGATAACGATGCAAGACATATTCCTTTCTTTGTGCAAATGTACATTAGGTGAGAAATTCGAGATTTCCTTTACAGAGAAATTATTAACTTATTTAGTGTTTTATCAGTGATTTTTGCAGAGATAAGGGAAAACTTTTATTGAAAGCACGCGCGTACTTTCTTCTCACAATGTCCACGAGCGATTCCATGCATGTTCTCAGAGAAAAACACAACGCTAAAATGTGGCGTTTTTGGCTCTTTGGGCGATTTTGGCTTGATAACTTTTAGTTTTGAAAACAGTTTTGTTCAGTTGCAATCCAAAACGAACGATTTCAGTAGTGTGGAAATCCACAAAGAGGATAACGCTGAAGAATTTTTAAACGCTGACCCTGCAGAAGTGAAATGCCCCTAGAATTCAGAAAGAAGAAAAAACCTAATGGACCTTGATTATGTAATCAATGAAATTCAAAATGAGTTTTATCTTTGAAATAATAAAGTGTGTTCATGAGGGGATTTCAAGTCAGTGTGTGCTTGACGCTATTCGAGTTAACATGGGTCTAACGCTCTCAATGCTTCGAATCAAATTTTACCGATTTCGCCTAATAGCAATTAATATGCCATTAAGTGAAATCTCTTCTCTGGGAGAGAAATTTTGTGAACTGCCAGGATCGATACTTGACAAGTTAAAATGTCTTCATTCAGAGGTGTTTACAGAAGTTCACTGGGGGAGATTATTAGTGTTTTTAAATTTTGTCGAACAACTGGGACTGACTGAGGAGGAATGGGAACAACTATTTGATTTTCTCGTTCCCACTTTATCTCAGATTCGAGAGTAGCTATATATATATATGAAACATCATGGAAAAATTCATTCGAGCTTTTGCCTTCGCAGCAGTCACTAGTAATGGGTTGCTGGCCAT
>JAHPZR010009202.1:82500-84495 GCA_019787425.1 Platygyra sinensis | reverse complement strand
ACGATGATGGAGATGAGGATGATGACGGTGGTAAAGACACAGGAGATGGCGATGATAATGACAGTGATGATGACGGTGGAGAGGTTGATGATGATGACAGTGGTGATGACAATAAAGATGATGTTGATGATGACGATGACAATGACAGTGAGGATGACAGTGGAGATGACAATGAAGATGACGATGATAAGGAAGATGACAATGATGTTGCTAGCAGTGATGACAATGATGATGATGAGAGCGACGATGTCGATGATGATGATGACAGTGAGGATGATGTTGATGGGGATGATGATGAGAGTAGTGATGACGATGGAGATGATAATAAAGATGACAGTGGCGATGACGATGAAGATGACGATGCTGATGACAGTGGTGATGATGATAAAGATGAAGATGATGACAGTGGAGATGATGATGAAGAAGACGATGATGACAGTGGAGACGACGATGCCGATGATGACAGTGGCGATGAAGACGATGATGATGATGACAGTGGTGATGACGATGAAGATGACGATAATGATGAGGACAGTGATGATGATGACGACGATGAAGACGACGACAATGACGATAAAGATGAAGATGGCGATGACGATGATGGCGATAAGGGCGATGATGAGGATGATGAGGATGATGATGATGATGACAACGACGATGACGATGATGGTGATGATGGTGATGATAACGATGATGACGATGACGACGATGATGACGACGATGACGACGACTGACATAAGGGCCAGTTTTAATTCCACGTCTTACAGCACTTCCTAGAGCAAAGTAAGGGAAATGTATTGACAAAAGACTAAGTATATATGCAATATCGCACTTGTTCATAGCAATTACAATTTCCTCAAATGTGATTGGTGCATACATTAATCTGTAATCAAACGGCATATTCGGAGAGTTAGCTGTAACCGAGCAGCTGTAATCGGACAGTTCCATGAACTAAAACTCCCAAACATAACATAAGTTGCAATCACAATAGTGACCGATTCAAGCAAGCGACTTCAGCAACTACTTTTCAAGCAGTTCTTCATATATATATTTTTTTATTTTTGATATTTAAAAATGGCTATTATGATGAAAATTGTAAAGGGTCATGATTACATGGTAACAGGACATGGTGTAGAGCAATTCTGTCTGCAATCATACTTGTGATTAACAAATCAGACTCCCACTTCACTGTCGTCCGATTTTGATAGCCACTCCTTTACTGACCAAATTAGACTCCACTCAGTCATATAACCATTATAAATTTGTACTCGTTTCGTCCGTTGATTGGACGATATTTGCTGCAGTTTGATAATAAGAGAATACTGACTTCGTGTTTTAAAAGAATAACTAGCAACTTATATTTCACTGTACTCCTTTCGTTCCGAGGCTCAGTGTGTCATGTAAATGTGCATTGGATTTGAGAAATTTATTTCTCCGGTGACAACTAAAGGAATAGTGCCTTAGAAGGGCCAAGTAGGCAAATATATCTATTTCGTTAATAACTCAGAGGTCGATAAAAGACTGCAGTAAAATAGGCAAGGTCGCACTTCTTGTTGTTATAAGCTACATTTTTAGAGATCTCAGTATCTTTTTTTTTTTCTTAGTCACATTTTAACACAAACTAATGTAAGTTTCAATACGCTGGCACCAGTACTGTCTTCGCATCTGAAAGTATCTCTGCCAAGTAGAATGTGTATCTAGATGCCTTTAATCCTGATAGTATCTAATATTAGAATTTTGAGTTTTGCCAAGTATATATTTTTCTCCAAGAGATAGTGATTTTGATCTCTAAAAATCACTCAAAAATTATTTAGAAGACACTTATTTTATTAAAATTTGCATTAAACAGTGAAGTACGAAATGCATCCATTACCTCATGAATATTGCTTAAACTTGACGACGGTGTATTACCACCCATTATTTAGTGAATAAAAAATGATTTAATAAGGATCTAAGTTGTGGAAGTAGTTTTTGATAGTGTCCAATAGTTTTCAC